>JAZHYW010036231.1:0-10270 GCA_037355805.1 Ixodes ricinus
CATGTACACAATAAGCAGACAAGCATCCTTGAAATGCGACCCACATCATGGTAACCATAACAGATAATAATAACGCCACATAATTGCCAAACACCCGCCAAAATAGTGCTCTATAATCTAGCCTCTATTACCATTGTCATTGCAAAAGCCCTCGTTATTAAGACAAAAGTTACCCTTAACGTTTCTAGGTTGAGGCAACCTGCAGTTTAACAACAACAACAACAACAAAAGGGGGGAGGCGTCGCAACGCTCAGATTAACTTAAACTCAGGTTAATCCTGATATTACGTGGTAGAAAGTCTCAATAATAGGCAGATTCGCAGCGCTGTAAACTGAGCCCGCATGGATGGCAGGCAAAGCAGCCGCGTCCACGTTTTCACGCTCAGGAGATGGTAAATGACGTGCTCATGCTTGAGAGTCGAAAGAACAGGAAGTCAAAGGGTTAGAAGGCCGATGCGTCACCCTTACGAATCCAGGAACGGTTCAGGTCAAGTAAGCGTATTTCCGCTACCGTGCTCGGTGTAACTGTAACGGGAGTGTATACACTCGATCAAAATGTTGCGAGCGAAGAGAGCCAAGAAGACGTGACAGTCGATAGCGTGAAGTTAATCAGAGCTAAGTCGATTTACTCTGGTCTCCATTAGTTGCCTCCAACAGCAGGGGCTCAGGGTGTCGGCTGTGAAAAATGTCTAAAGTAACTAAAAAGCCTTCGCAATAAAAGTTCTTTCTGTTTCAAACTTCATTCTCTTTTGCTTTTTTTGTTTTTTTGTTTTTCGTTTTTTGTAAATGTTTTACTTCGAGTCTCCGAGAAAGCTTGTGATCTCTAGCAAAAAGGCCCCTTTGAAAAGTCACAGCCACTTTGTCGCAGTCCCAAACGCTCCCATGTTGCCGTCTCTAATGGCGGTGATAGGAGGTCATGCTCAGCAAAATCAAGCACCCTTGATTTCGTTGAATCGAAGGCGACGTAAAAGGACCACACACCTTTTCCCCTTCTGCTCTATACTTTCGAAGACGTTCGCTTTTTTTCTGGTGTGCAGAAGCTGTGTGGTACCGCCATTAGAGCGTCAGGTCAGCTCTACGCAGAGGTGGGTAGACTGACTTTCAAAAAGACTCCGGGATACTTTTTCTTTTTTCTTTGTAAGTGAAATTTGTTTGACGAGCTTCTCCGGATATTGTGAAGCCGCATTTAGTGAAGCCGCGGTGTCTGACGTCACATAATGCAACGCGCACGGTGTTGCTTTTAAGCGATAAAACTGATCATGCATCACACAAAGGACAGCCTGCAAACACGAGTCACTGCAATATATCCGTGGATCGAAGGCCGCGTGCAAGTTTCTCCTTGAACTCGTTGTCATGCGGCATTCGAAGCACGAAACCTCGTGAGTGACGTCAGCGTGACCACTGTAAAGAACAAAACGCCGCGGCGAGCCCCGCGTGTCGCGGACTTATACGGCACTCGTCGCGAGTAATTAAATTACTTTTAATCTATTACTTTTCAAAGTAAATTTGTTATCATTTGATTAGATATATTATGAAGTAATCATGAGAGTAATCTCAT
This sequence comes from Ixodes ricinus, assembly GCA_037355805.1. Lineage (NCBI taxonomy): Eukaryota > Metazoa > Arthropoda > Arachnida > Ixodida > Ixodidae > Ixodes > Ixodes ricinus. Next base: position 1,558 of record JAZHYW010036231.1, read on the forward strand.
TACTTACTGGAAGTACTAAAATTACTCGCGAACGTCACTTTTTTTCTCTTATCCTGTTTCGAATGGCGCTCTTTGTCCGTACAAGTTTGCTTCCAAGGAACCCTCGAACAAAGTCTCCGACGAGAGTTTACCAAAATCGGTGGATTAAGAAGATTAGTAGTTCATCGTTGACTAGATTCTAATCCAATAATGGACAGATACGAAAAGACCCGTCTTCAAACCGGCAGAAAACTCTGTCGTTTTGAAAATTTGAAGTAATCCGAGAAGTACCGGTTACTTTTTCAAGTCACGGCCATATACTCTTCGTCTAGAGTAATCGAGTAATCTAATTGAATGTTTTTTTAAAAGCCAGACTAACTGTAATTGTAATCAATCAGTTTTTTTTTTCTGTGAGTAACGTGTTCTGAGTATTTTGTTATTGCTCGGGAAAAAAAAACAGTTTGCACGGGTATTATTATTTTTTTCGGCCCTGTCGGTTGCCAAACACTGTCATCGCAGTGAGTGATACTCGAACATGGGGCAAAAAGGCTCCGTGTTCCTCCAACGCGAAACTAAACCAGTCACGTGAACTGTTTGGCGAGGCAAATGAGCCTTGCCTAACGCGAGAATCGTGAAAAAAGAAGACACTTCCCTCAAGCGAGCTACACTCCTTTTTATTTTTTGCCCTTCGGAAAACCCGTTTTTCAGATGTCACAACTAAAATTGTGCAACGGTCGTGTAGCAAAAAAAAAAAAAAGAGAAAGAAAATTTTTGGTGAACTTAGAAAAAATATATTTCTTTTCATGCGCAGTTTTGCATTGTAGTTCGTTCCTCGTATCGAGATATTTTGCATAAATCTGTGGCAATTTGCAATGCATTTTCAGCTGCTGTCGTCGAATAGAAGCTCCTTGGGGAGGATTTTAAGTTACCGGGAACGTCTATTCACACACTTGTTGAGCAAGCTTTCTTCCCCTGCATCAACAAAAAAGCGCCAAGACTTAGGAGTGGGTGGGGGGAGGGGGAGAGGCAGAAAACATGCGTTTGAAATAGTTCATCTCCAGAGTTCCTTTCACCGGCGTGGGAAGCGCGGGAGCAGGTGAGTTAGTTTTCTAAGTGCTTCGCACGCAGAAGCCAGCGTGCGGACAAAGCGTTTTCCAGAATTAAGCCAAGGCTTTAGATATTACTTTCCTGACTCCCTAAACTATATACCGTCGCGAAAAGAGCTTTTTTCGCCCTTTCAAAAGTCTGTCTTTTATTACAAGCTCTTGAAAGAGTTTCTCAATGGCAGGAAGTCAAAACGAAAACCCTTAAAGCTGACTCTATGCATACGTGGCGATGTCCGCTTCTGCGTCATCAGCAGCAATATTAGACTTGCATGTTGACTAGTGAAGGTTGTTCACTACAATTACGCATTAAATATAAGCCATTATGTGAAATACCTATGTTCTTCTCCTGGAAGTAATTAATTGCTTCACTGGTTTCTTCTAAAAACTATTTTCACGTTACTTCTATTTTAAAAGAAATACAGCACTACTTTCAATTTTCCACATTGCAAATCTTATTCTGGTAGCTATAAAATATTTTCTATGGACGATCGAGGGTGATATATTTCCTTTCATTAGCTTTTGTACAGTGCGAAAAACCGGAGCAAAGAAGAAAAATCACGATAATTTATATCGTGATTTAAATACCGATTTTGATCCTTCCTTAAATCAGACTGGCTTTACTATGATGATTTAAATCAAACCTTTCCTGAAAAAAGAAAAAGAATTCCAAAATAGTTTTAGGTTACCGTTTGTCAATCATTTGATGCTTTTTATGTAAATCTCTTTTGCATTTAAATATAAAAAAGAACCTAGAAATTGTACTTATCAGGCGCCGAACGCTAGTGAAAAAACAGCGGTCTCCTGAGCTAACTTAAACGTTGATATTTCTTTCCACCATCCACTTCATTCCCCTTTTACGTAACGTTTTATTTCAAAAAAAATCAAAACGCAAAAAAGCAAATAAAGCATTTTCATTACTAAAACAAGTCAAACTGTTTTCATTCTACCATGGCGAGGTTTACTAAACCTAAAGTTGTTAATTAAAATGTACTTTAAATTTAGTGTAAGTATTTTGCATTGTTTTAAGTGATCGTGTGGATTGATCATTCGACCTGCCACGTTTAAAAACGTCCAGTGATTGAGTTTTTTTAATTTTAAAAGATATCGTGATTTCTTTTTGATTTATTTAAAAATGCTATAGGCCCCAGAGCACAAGGTTAGGCGAAGTTCTCGTTACGCGGGAACTCGCCCACATCAACCTTCTACTATCACTGAGAGCTGAAGAAACTCAGGGCTTGGCGAGTACCAAGCAGTCTCATTGGCTGCGGGGCAGCCAATCAGATTGCGGCATTAGGCGTGAGCGTTAGGTGTGAGCATGAACATGACAATCCATGCAGGCTCCGCGTGCCTTAAGCTGCCAGTGCCATGAAAGGTGGACAGGCGGATTTCCAAATGTGCCTGGGAGCAGTACTATATCCTACAGTCGTAAAAGCCATTTTCCACTGCACAAGATAGTAGGAGGCCCCAGTCCCCTTCAAACGGTGTAGCCTCGTAACGGTGAGCTTCTGAGCTTTTTGCTGTGCGCCGAGCGAAGGAATTACGGAGACAGTTTTAAGCGTCATTGCATCCGTGAGGAGAGCTGAATCTTGAAACTCGCCACTGCATATTAGCCCCAACCGCGAGCACAAGCGTCGCCGCGGTCGCCGCGCCTTGATTAGGGCAGGTGTACCGTGACGTCAAAGGAAGGACTCACGCTACGAGATCTCGCATCCGAATCGCTCCCCCTCCCCCTCCCCATTTTCTGATTGGCGATCATGCTGACCTACTGTTCAATGCTGCAATGCACATCCCGAAAAAGAAACCATCGTGCTTCCGTACTTTTTCAAAGCGTGCTCGATACTTTTACCTGTACATTTAGGTTAAAAGTAGCGAAAGCTATCGGCGGAGGCAACTCCGCTAATGAACTTCCTCGTGCGTCCACGCGACACAAGGCGATCTTGCGAGGGTCGGGCGAAGCGGCGGCGTAAGTGTTTCAGACGCTGAAATTCTGTTCCTCAAGTTGTCATGAGCTAGAGAGATATTACACCCCGCTTTAAAGGGCAACTCCGCTCAATTCCGAAAAATTTAGGCTTACATGTGATTCCATTTCACAAAGTACTACTCAACAGCTCTACGTCTTCGGATTCGCGAAATGTTGAATATTATTTGTGTAATCTTAATTTAAACATCAGCCGATACCGAAACCGAAACTTCGGTTGCGTCAGGCAACATTGGTCTCGTGTCCTCAGAGTCATGGCCACGTCACGTCGAACCACGTGGTCTTGCGACGTTCGTAGGCGCGAGGTACAGGACACGCGACGCGGGTAGGTCGCTTCGCATGGCGAGGATGGTGATGGCCCGGGGAGAGGGGGAAGGGGAGAACACGAAAGAGGAGAGGGGGAGCGGAGAAACCGGACATGCGATAAACGCGCAGGGCAGCGCAAACTAGCGCATCCGCGTTACGGTGATCACGTGGACGCCGTAGAGCCGAAAGAAGTAAAAACAACCAAAACGTGAGAATGACGTAGTCATGCCTTTGGCGTAGTGGTTCAACGTTGGCCGCTCCAACCCCGTCGCATTGACTGCGCTGACGATTGCGCCTCACGTCGCACGCTAGAGTTGGCAGATTTCGGCGACTTGGCTCGTTTGAAAGTTTGCTGGCCAGTTTATTAAATATATAGACGGAATTAGATCGTAATATTGGACATGGGGTCTTCCTATATGATACTGAAGAGGGCTGCATAGTTTTCTAAATATCAAAAATGAAGCGGAGTTGCCCTTTAAGGGCGCATCTCAAATGGCATTCATCTTGAAGGCCTTTGTGCGGTCGACAGATTGGCTCGCAACCCCAACCCTGTGCGCGACACTGTGCGCGCGCTGGTTCACAGATGCTTTAAAGGCACCGGTGTGTAGGCCTTTGAAATGTTCGTGGAACAGGATTGCTTCATACCCCTGTCGGACGGGCAGGTCAAAGGCCTTCAGAACAAACTCCTTTGAAGAATCGGCGAATTAGCTTACGAACTCGCGCTCATCGGCGTGCGCTGGTTCGCCAACCATTTAAAGGAGTTAGTTCTGAAGGCCTTCAACATGCCCGTCCGACAGGGGCATTACGTAAATCCAGCCAAGGCGTAATCGACATCAATTAAGCTTTAATAACGCATTAATATTATTAAAGATGCCTTTACTTGAACAGCTCTCTGTATATACTTCGTTTCACTTTAGATCCGAGCGTAGCCGATGCAGCGATCTGGTACAGCCAATCGGGCAGCGCAACAAGCGTGTTTGCTATCAACGGTTAAACCAATAATGCTAAAATAAAAATGATGAGCCATTCCACTCTGTGAAGATGGAAGACCAGCGAAGCTGTTCAGCACATGACACAGACGTGACACAGAATCTTGAACAAAGGTACGAACATATTTATTGTCTCGATCGGTGGTCATTGCGACGAAAGGTACGCACACACATGTCGAGGACTATCGCCGCCCCTAGGAGCCGGAGGAAACTAGACGCGCGCGACTGAACCGCCACCCGGCAGAAAGTGGACACGCGCGACGGGACCGCCATCAGGCGGAAAGTACACACGCGCGCCGGGACCACCACCCCGGGGAAGGAAAGGAAATTAGGCACGTAAGCACTTTGAACGACGAAAACGAGATCCTACGCAATGCGAGCGTAGGTATCGCGTGAGTTTTTGTTGACGCACACCAAAAATGCACTGAACCCTAGCCATAAACAGCTTCGCTTTAAAACATTCACGAGATAGCCGTATAGGGAGTATTCACTGGCGGCCATAGCTGTGTGCGCGAATTCTGAGCGCGTGCTGATGGCGAGCTTCCACAGTTCTTTTGCAACGTGCATTCCGCACCCTCAAGAGTGCCGGTCTTAGCAGCCTATAGATGTCAGCTCGTTCTGAGCATGCGCTCTAAACAGCACTCTTGAGGGTGCGCGAATACTGTGGGCTTCGCCATCAGCGCGCTCAGAATTCGCTGGCGCCGATAATCTCGTGAAAGCTGTTTATGGCTAGGGTTCAGTGCATTTTTGTGTGCGTCAACAAAACGCGATGCAGCTCGCATTAAATGGGATCTCGTTTTCGTCGTTCAAAGTGCTGTATATTGCTTTCCTTTGAAGTGTGGTCCCGGCGCCCCGCGTGTACTTTCCGCCTGATGGCGGTCCCGACGCCGAATGCTGTTCAATCGCGCGTCACTGGACTCTAGGGAACTGATAGTCCTCGACATGTGTGTGCGTACCTCGTCACTTGTGACCACCGATCGGAGCAATATATGTTCGTACTACTTTTGTTCAGATTCTGTGTCATCTGTGTCATGTGCTGAACAGCGCTGTCTCCATCTTCACAGAGTGGGGCGTACAACATTATTGGACAACCGTTGTCTTGGCACTTATTGCTGCCCGATTAACAATACCAGATCCTTAAATAAACTACGCTCGAATCTAAAGTGAAACGAAAATATATACAGAGAGCTGTTAAATAAAGGCATCTTTAATAATATTAATGCGTTATTAAACTAATTGATGTCGGTACCTTGGCTAGATTTACATGTACTTATCAGACAACTCGTGGAGGCAAGACACTCCTTTAAATGGTGGCGAACCAGCGCGCCGATAACGAAGTTGCAAGCTAATTCGCCGATTCTTCAAAGGACATTCTGAAGGCCTTTGACCTGCCCGTCAAACAAGTGTCAATCCATTCCACGAAACCTTCAAGGCCTACACCGGTACTACCATCTGGAAACCAACGCGCACAGTAAATCGCGAACGCAATATCTGTCGACACACAAAACCCTTCAAGATGAATGCCGATAAACGCAAACGCTCCGCTTCATCTTGAAAACTATACAGCCCTATCAATATCATGGAAAATTTATAATAATACGATCTAATTCATCTATATATTTACAATAAAACTGTACAAACTCAGAGCAGGCAAGTCGCCGAATCTGCCAACTCTAGCGTGCGACGTAGGCAATCTCATCGTCATCGACGGTGGAAACGGTAACTTGTTCTCGTAACGTCATTCTCACGTTTTCTTGTTTCTTTCGCTCTGTACATGTTTCACCAACTGCTGAATGCGCCAATTTTCTCCATTTCTCTCGCTGTCGTTATGCCCCGAATGTCATATATGCAGCCCGCGTCGCGTGTCACACTCACTCACGGCAATCTGCTTCCCGTGATTCGGCACATTGTTGTGTCTGAACTCTGAGACACAGCCAATGTGCCTTTGTAGATTTCGGTTTCATTATCGACTGATATTTAAATTAAGATTACGCAAATATTCAGCGACTCGCGAAATCGAATAGAGCTGTTGAAATAGTAAATGGAATCACATGTAATTTTCGGGCAAGGTATATTATTCTCTAGCTCAGCAGAGAACAGAATTTCAGCGTCTGAAACACTTACGCCATCGCCAAAATCGCGAAAAATGTTTGAGAGTTCATTAGCAGGTGCCTCCGCCATTCGCTGCACATTTCAAATAATACGAATTAAGTATCAAGCACGCTAGAAAAATGCGGAAGCACGAATGGTCTTTTTCGGGATGTGCGTGCAACGAACAGTAGGTCAGCATGATCGACAATCGAAAATGGGGAGGGGGGGCGGTCAGATGCGAGATCATATTAGTCTTCACTCACTGACGATCGCATTACACCTACCCTAGGCGCGGCCTGCGGCGGTGATTGCGCAATGACGCTAAGAGCTGTCTTCGTAATTCCTTCGCTCGGCCTCTACAACAAAAAGCAGAGAGCGCAGGCCACGTTGAGAGGACTGGAACTCACATAGCGTGCGTGCCCAGAAATGGCGCTTGCGACTGTATAGTACTGTAAACATTTGGAAATCCGCCGCAATCCACCTTTCATGGCACTGGCAGCAAGGCACGCGCGGGAGCCTGCAATGGATTGTCATGTTAAATGCGCAACGCTCACGCCTAATCTGTCTGATTGGCCCGCGTAAATGAGACGCTTATTTTCGCGGCCTGATTTCTTCAAATATTGATATTAGAAGATTTGATAATGAGGCAATTTCATGGCGAAAGGGCTTCGTAACTAACGCGGTAATACGGAATTTATATAATTTTTAAATAAATCAAAAGAGAATGCGTCTTTAAAATTTAAAACCAAATATGGGCATTTAAACGTAAATCATGATCAATCCACGCGATCACTTAAAGCAATAAAATACACACAAATTTAAAGTAGAACATTAACAGCTTTAGGTTTATCAAACCTGTATGGTAGAATGAGAACAACTGTTTAACAATGAAAATGCTTATTTGCTTTGCGATTTTATTACAACGATTATAAAGATGAAATTGAATGTAGTGAAAGAAATATCAACGTTTGGGGTAGCTCAGGAGACCGCTGTTTTTTCACTAGTGTTCGGCACCTGATAATACAATTTCTAGGTTCTCTTTATATTTAAATGCAAAAAGACTACATAAAGCATCAAATGATTGGCAGTAACCTAAAACTATTTTGGAATTCTTTTTCTTTTTTTCAGGAAAGGTTTGATTTAAATCATCATAGTAAAGCAGTCTGATTTAGGAGGATCCAAAATCAGTATTTAATCACGATATAAATTATCATTGATTTTTCTTCTTTGCTCGGTTTTCGCATATTACAAAAGCTAATGAAAAGTATATCACCCTCGATCGTCCATAGAAAATATTTTATAGCTACCAGAATAAGATTTGCAATGTGAAAACAATTAACAATATTTCTTTTTTAAAAATAGAAGTAACGTGAAAATAGTTTTTTTAGAGAAACCAGTGAAGCAATTGAAATTACTTCCAGGAAAAAGAACATAGGTATTTCACACATAATGGCTTATATTAATGCGTAATTGTAGTGAACAACCTTCACTGGGTCAACATGCAAGTCTAATATTGCTATGACGCAAGCAGACATCGCCACGTATGCATAGAGTCAGCTTTGGGAACCGTTTTCCCGTGCTCTTTCAGAAAACGTAATAAAGACAGACACGAAAAGGACGCTCTTTCACGGTATATTATATAGTTTGGGGGGGGGGGGGGGGGGGGGGGGGGGGGGGGGGGGGGGGGGCAACACGTGTGTGGTCGTTGTGTGTGTCAGGTTGTCATGGCTGTATATGTGTGTGTGTATGGCTGTGTGTGTATGTTGGTATTGTTGGGTGGTGTGGTGGTGGTGGTGGTGGTGGCGGGCATCACCACAGCGCTGCTGGCGTGATGTGGCGGCGGCGGCGGCGCGTTTGGTGGTGGTGTGGCGTGATGATGGTGCTGGTGTATGTGGTGTGGCGTGGTGGCGGCGGCGGCGGCGTCTGGCGGCGCTGCGGCGGTGGCGCGATCTCTATCCTGCTGTTCTCTGCTGCTGCTGTTCCTGTTTGTTCTGGCGCTGCTCTCTCTTTGCTGGGCGTTTACCTTTACGCCGATGTCTCTCTGCTGCTGAAAAAAACGTGGCGGCGGCGCGCGCGATCTCTACCGCCAGCATGGTGCGCTGCGGCTGCGCTCTGGGGCGAAAAAGCGCTATTGCGGTGGCTTACTCTTCCACCGCATACACCACCACTATCTTGCGGCAGGAAAAAAAAAGCGCACTATCTGGATTTACGAAGAAAAACTCTCTTGGCGTTCGAAGAAGGGGCGGCGGCGCTCTATTTTTTTT
>JAZHYW010036236.1:0-225630 GCA_037355805.1 Ixodes ricinus
TGAAATAGGCAGCTTTACACCTCTATCAAACGACTACACAGCAAAAATACCAAAATTAGGCACTTTGCGGTGGCAAACACAATCGTGAAAAAGGCGTTTGTTTGTGCGTGTGTTGGCACTAGGTTAAAGGAACTGCAACCTTTATGACAAAAAGCACAAAAAAGTAGAAAGCAAGTTTACAGCCGCGTTCATTAAAATGTTTCAGTAGTACAACTCCAAAAATGGGATCCACCGATCATTATATTATGAAATGATAGTTTTCTATAACGGGGATCGGATGGCATAACTTGAAACTGAAAAAATGGCGTTTGAGAGTTTAAACAATTTTTTTTCACTTTAGGTGGTGCTGTTATGTCCAAAAGGTATAATACCTATAAAAAATACCTTCTGGAACAAAACAATGTCATAGCGTCCCTCGAGAGTTCTTCAAGCTGATATAACTACTTTTTTTGCTTTTGTAATGTTACTTCTGATACGCCTCAATTTTCAGGTAGCGTGCCATCTCCATAAGTTACTTGCATTTAATTCATGACTACAGTGTTGTTTCAAAGTGTTAACCCGTACCCGTTCAAAACTAACAGAATCCATAAACAACCGTCACCCACGATCCATCCTACCGGACAGCCTCTCTCGCGAACAGTAAAAACCGTGTTTTATATTTCAGTCACTTTCCGCTCCAGAGTAGAAAGTGAGGAGAGGAGGATACGAGAGCGCACGGGGACGTCAAAACACCGAGCTCTTGTTGGAATGACTACAGTGAAACCCGTTTAGAACGAACCCCCGTACAGCGAAATATTGTCGATATCGAACTCACGAAAAATTTATATACAAATGCATTTAAAAAGTACTTTTTATAACGAACAACGTATTGGCTATATCGAACATTTTTCCCCGGGAAGGCTTCAGAAAACGCGCGAACCATCCTCTTCTAGCCTGTCCCTTCCCCTTACAAAGAAATAGGAAAGAAAGAAAATTCCAAAAGCTCAAGTTTTGAACAAAATTGAGAGAAGAGAAGCGATCGCACAGGGGAGATAAGCTAAAAAAACAAACCCTGGACGCATGCAAAAAAAAAAAAAATCTTTACAGCGCGTTGTTACAAGGCGGAGGTGAAGAGATGAGAAAGAGAAGCTCCTGCCTTACAACGAACGCACCGTGGAAGTTCGTTGTAAATGGTTTTGCTAAATCAAACTGCTTGCTATATCGAACTGATCGTAGCGTTTCCTGCTGTTCGTTATAAACGGGTCTGACTGTATTGGCATAGCCTCCTCTATACTCATAAAGCCTCGCAGTTCGACGACGGAGCCAAACAGTGCCGGTCGCAGATTTGGAGCGCGAGAATCTGGTAACACAGAGCATCAAAGAGCCATTTCTCGGGGAACCTGGACGTCAGCGCACAGCTTTTGCAGCGGCGTGAACCCAAAACACACTTGTTCTGCTCGGGAGAAGTGTGTTTCGGCGTCTCGCCGCAGCGGGGTGCCAATCACGTGGCTCTTCTCTCATCTGCTGCCTGGCGCTCCACTTTTGCCATTTCGGCGGCCGCTTCTCGTGGCGACCTGCCAGGGCTTTTTCAGTATATGGGAGGCTATGACTAGACATAACACTACCCGAGACTGCAGGTAGAGATGTTGTGTTTGGGTCATATTTTACTTCCTGTCGTGTCTGGGTTGTGTTATCTTCTTTTTGAATTTTGCGAAAAGTAGAAAAAAAAACGGCTGTCTCAATAGTTTCTTTTTACGTCTCACTCCTACTCTTTCAAGTGTAAGTAGGAGCAAGTAGGAGGATACGCCGAGCGACTGAGAAATTAGAGTCAACCGTTGGTGGGGAGGGATGACGGGCAAACATTTTTGTTTCGCAAGAAATCCTCGAAGTAAGGACAAAAGTTTCGTTAAGTGCGCGTGTGTTCGTGAGGGCACCATTACCCTTATATATTTCTTTCTGTCATGTACTGTCGTTCTTTCACTCCCAATTTTGGCGACCGGATCAGCCTCGGAATACGCATGATTCCAACCTTCCCTGTATAGGAGGCGATGCTCAGATCCACTCGGTTCAGAACGCAGCTTATAAGCCGCTCATCTCGTTGCACTTAGGCGGCTCATCATTGACGCAAATGAGGCGACAGGAGAAACCACAATGTCCATGCACGTTCGTTTCACCCACGCTGATGGCGAAAAAAGAAAAACGACAAGACACAAGGACAATAACAAGTGTAATGGAATGCTAATAATGCAGTCTGTGTTTCCGAGTCGGCGCAATTCCGCTGCCTAGTTCGGTTTAAGACCCGTCTTAATCCACCACTCGAGGCGAGTTGATCCTCAATTGCGTTGGAGTAATTGTTTGGGATGGCTCGTAACGCTAATGCAGTACGCGGGTTCCCGCAACTGGTCATGAAGGAACCAAACTTATACTCCAATAAAAAAAAAACACCGTCAATCGAAAAAAAAAATTAGGCTTTTTATGTTAATTTGGTTTCTGCCGCGGGGAGAAACAAAGCTGTGAATACAATGGTAGTTTCACTCTTTCCGTTTTACATACATAAACACGATTACGACTGCTCCGGGCTTTCAGCGTCCTTGCCGAGTACGCGGACTGGGGTAGTGAAGGTATCATACGGGGGACAACATGCTTGTGTTCGTTCGAGAGGAGATCAAACAGTCTCGCCTCCAGCGGTACACTTCAGCTGTGGAAGCAACAAACCGATTTCTTTATTTTTTATTTTTTGATCAGAGAAATAGAATATGACGATTCAAAGGCCACTCCTTGTGCGACGAGAGCACTGATCAGAGCGAAGCGCTCGTTCCCAGACCGTACCTTATGATGTACCGCAGGAAAGGCTACAAGCGCGAGCTTCTTGCTCCGGGAACACTGTACTCCGGGGCAGATCTCGGCGCACAAGCTCTCGTGACTTAAGAGCAGCTGCCAACGCTATGAGCTCGCGCTTCTAGCCTTCGCTGCGGTACAACATAAGGTGAAACGAAGTATAGACGTGCTAATGCGCGCAGCAGCCGATGCTAGAACTTGGCGTTCCTTGAACTGTTTGCATTGCGCGAGCGTGCTTAGCAAACACTGTGCTCGCTGTGGCAGCGACAGCGAGGTCTGCTGATGAACCGACCTCAGCTAATAGTTCGATCTCCTGTTCCATAGCGCAGGGATGTGGATTTCTCTCTCCTTCCTCCGAATGTTCGCGTAGAAATATCTGGAAAGACCCCGTTTAACCTTATTCAGACTTGCGCGCCATCTGCTAGGCGTTGCGCCAACCCTCTTCCGTAGTCTCAAACATGGCGACCCACGCTTGACCGTGACGGGCAGAACACTGCTATGGCAAAGTGGTGCCGCCCCACTGCCATGTCTCGCTGCGCAATCAACAAAGAAATGAGAAGCCTACTAAAGTAAATATATGGTGTGCGTTTGTGCTTCTTTTCAAGCTGAACTTCTTACAGCGAATGTTGGAATAATTGTAGCGTTTGACCGGGTCTTTTCAAGTGGCAAAATGTCAGGGCCCGCCCCGCCCGCTTCTCCTGCGCGCTTTGCCGAATTCTTTCGACATATGCATGCTCCTCATTACTGAAGTAATGGCTGGTTAAGGCTGCTTCCCAGATTTGTGTCGGTTGCGTCCACGTCAACCAAAACGACGGCAACAATAAGGACACCGGGAAATCTGCGGCTCTTGATTCTTTCACGAGGTTATTTCTTGCGCTTTTCACGTTGCGTGCGGGAAAAAGTTTTCCCGGTGACTAGATTCTTGGTGCCCTTTCGATCATTCTGAACAAAAGCAATGCAACTTTGAGAATGAGGCTTGCTACTATAATTCATTTTTAAGTACCTAACGTCTCCACCACATCCCAGAAAATCGACGTTGTATGAACTACCTTGGAGGCCGCTATGCAGGCAGGGTTATGACGGTAAAGGAGCCTCAAAGTTGGCGTGTAGGCACGATACCTCGCGCGTCCGCCGAGAGATGACGCTAATAATGAATAATGTCCAGAACCATATATGTGGAGAGTTTGGCTATTCGTTGGGAAGTATAGAAGAAAAATGAGGAGGCGCCATTGGCCGAAAGCGGGCTGGGCGTGTTCGCAGGGCGTCTTCACAAATTCGAATGTGGCCAACCAGAAGCCGGAAATAATACACTGGCGGTGGTCGCGAGAAACAAACTCTCGGTGACTGAGAATATGGTGCACGTGATGTTTCAGTCACGGTCATCTAAAATCATGGTGGAAGAGCGCGACTAGCGGAACGATCGACATAATCCGTACGCCAAGCGCCGAGGGCCGGGAATCTGCCGTCCGAGCGGTCACACTTTGTCCGAGCAAAACAGAGTTGAGCGACACATTCGTATCTTATATCTTTCTGCATGATCATGATCAAAACATAACGTGCACCGTATTTTCAACCATAAAGGATTACTATATTTAACTCTTATGCTCTTATTAAAACGATTAAAACACTTTCTCGCTACCACCGCTAGGGGATTCTTTTCGGCTTCTGGTTGGCGAAAAGAGCATATCATTATCAAGCCCTCTTTCTGCGTCTGTGGTGCACGCCCTGGCGCTGCTCGCGCCTCCCATTGACCAAACTTATTTTATACACGGCTGTGATAATGTCTATTGTCCGGTGGTGGTGGTGGTGGTGGTAGTGGTGGTGGTAATGGTCCGGGTGGTGGTGGGGGGGGGGGGGGGAGATGTGAGGATAATTTGCCTTCCCCCACCCCTTTTCTTTTTTGCGACGCCGCTGATGTAGTTTTGGCTTCGCTCGCTCATAAAGAGAAGCGAACTACGAGATACATTCAAGTTCAAAAACCTCCTAGTAATTTGTAAAAAAAATTACATGCAACAAAAAGCAGACACTACGTCACTTCACTATACAGCCACTGTGTAGCTCTATACATCTTTAACAACGTCGACGTCACAATCGCATGGTCGCTGCGAAGACTTCTATGGGAGTCTGGGTTATTGTCGACTCAACAACCGAGTGCCTCGAAGACACTATCACAGACATGTCGTTTATTGACTGAGGCTGCCTAAAATCGCTGGGAGCAATGTGAGGAGAGTTGGGAGCGTGGAAAAATAATTTCACATTTATTTCGTGAAGAAAGCCTTTATCAAGTGTCGCCCGATGATCCGGAGCACTGTCATAATAAAACATCACAACTGCGGCTTTTTTTTTTTATTTGTGCAGTAAAAACAACTTGTTTCTCCATGTCGTCTCGGTATGACGCAGTCGCCTCGGCCATGCCTTTCGGGACGCGGTGGGTGAGGATAACGCCCTCACTCTTCCAGAACATGGCCACCCGTCTCCTCGACACTGGCGGTATAGCGCTAAACTCCGGTGGCGTGGAGTCGTTGCAACTGGCGTTTGATTTCGGGATGGAAAAACCACACCGATCTCTCGCCGAAGGGGATCAGTGGCGGACTCAGAGGGGTGCGGGGAGTGGCGGACCTCCTTAGCCCCCTCTTGAATTCCGCATATGTAATATTCTAGGGAGGGAAAACTAAAAACAGGAGAAGGGGTTTCGTTAATATTTGATTCGCTGAGTCTCCTCTCGGGAAATACTTGTATCAGCTCCCGGAAGGGGACAGTTGATCAGATTAAGCCATCCTTCATGTCGTTATCACGCGACACAACTATCTGATCGTACGCGGCTGCAGGAAAAAAGCAAATATTATTTACACACTGCTCTCCGAAGGTCAACGTCGCCATTTTTAGTGTCTGAAACATTTATGAGCCCAGGGGGCGCGAAAATTGTTTAGAGTCTTCATAACAATATTTTTGTTACTTTCACTAACTTCCAATACGATTCCACATAGCTTAAGACACTGCCCGTGTCCCTAGCAGCTCACAGTCTAGAGAGAGAAAAAAAAAGGACCTTACAACTTGCATGGCTTTTCTCTAAGAAACGACTCAACACGGAACACAAAAAGAAACGATCCATTTTCCGAACACTTCCGACGTCAATGGATGTGTTCACATGTTCACGAAAAACGCATTCTCTTTTTACATCGACATCTTCGTTTATGTTTGGCCTGCCACGTCTTTATAATCGCGTATTAGCCTGTAAATAACATAAAACTGCCCAGTTAAATCTGGTTCCTTTCGTTATTTAAACAGCTAGCCTGTGTGCACAGAGTTCAAGCTTTAAGAGGCCATTTTTTATGGACTGCGAGAATGTCGCATGTGATTTACCTTGAACTTGATGATTTCCATTCAATACAGAATATCTCTTGGTCTTAATTTGTATATTCGTACTTTTTATGCTTTTTTTCTTACTACTCTTCGATTGCCTAACGAAAATATCTCAGCCCGAATAATTTCGATAACGATTTTGTTTGAAACTCAAATATTGCTGACATTATTGCTTGATACGGACTCACCAGGACCGCCATTCAAAAAACACACCTCGGAAAATGTCTGAAAACTGTTTTTTTGCATGATGTATCTTTCACGGCTACCAAATAGGTAGTCGCGAAGTTGCGCCCACGGCACTTTCGGCAGATTTGTGATTTCCTTCAGGAGCACGTACTTTTTTAATTTTTATATTTATTTAAGGGATCAGGAAGGCGTATTTATCGCATATATGAGTAAATTTTAGGGGCCGTGGACCACTCTCATCGATCTCACCGCCGTGGACCACAATTGGTCCACGGCGGTGAGACTTTAAAGATGATGAAAACGTTTGTCTTATTACTATCGAGGCCTCTGACCCTATGGTTGTCCCGTTGGGGGGGGGGGGGGGGCTTTTAAGGTACGTTTTACTCCCTGCAGGTCCTCAAAAATAATCAAAACACAATAAAGTGCCCCCGGAAGTTTGGCCATGTTTGTGTTTGCTTACCTTTGAACACGCTGTATAGAATTGAAACATGACGCTCTGCCGCCCATGCAAGAAAGGCACGGGCGAACAATATTTTACTACACAATTTTTTTACATTTTTTATATTTAAACGTTATGCTTTGAATGGCAATCATAGGGGAAGTGCTTTTCCATGAAATACAATTATGCTTCCTCCTAAAATAGATGCGTCCCAAGTGGCAAAGCCGAAATTTTTATTTCTTTCGAAATTTCTAACCCGGAAACTAACGGTTTATCCGCTTTAAAAAAAGTTATCGAGATGAATGCCTTCATCGATCAATCGGAAGGTTAATCGATCATTTTCGTAGCCCTAAATCTTACACCACCCACGGGCAATGCCGCCAAAACGGATCTTTCACGTTTGTAGATCGGATGCTCCATCGCATTTTCACAGCTAATTAAAATGCATGCATCGGCGATAGGAACACCCGTTATTGTAATGGCGGTCAGGTGGGCTACGGTGTCTGAGGAAATAAACAAGTAAAACATGGATTCAAGCATGCAAGAAGCAACAGCACAATTGCACCAGTCCGAATACACTGCTCACTCAAGCTTCTGTAGTAAACATCATTACTTTTCAACACGGATTCTAAGGATATTACGCGGAGCACATAGCATTTAAATTACGCATTAGAAATGTAATCAGATGTACAAGAGACGCTTTACAACACGCCGATCTTCACAGTTCGAAATAGAGGCGGGCCTAAACATCTCATTTTTCTACTACTCCGTCTTAATAACGTTTTTTTTTTTTTTTCAATGAATATAAAGTTAACAAGTATGTGGGGCAGCACAAATAAATCGCACAAATTAAGAAGTACACAGGCGACCTGATTAGAAAAAGTAGTAACTTTTGTATCGTATTGTATTTTTTTTCTTTGCCTTATGGTGTAGATTAGGATATGGAATAAAGCGTTGCATTGGGTTGCTACATCGAAATCAACTCCGCCGACGCAGTTACAATGTAATCTCAGGCGGAACAATTGCTTTTTTTATAATAAGAAACGTGACTATAGCCGGCATATAGCTTGCACGAGCCTGGCGCTCCTTAAACCAGCCTGTCCGCTTTAAGTGGCGGATGCCCTTTGCGGTCGGGGGAAAAGACGCTCATCGAAAACCGCGGAGCCTCCGATCCCTCTTCCGCATCCTTTTGATCGCATCCGCCGCGGCGCATCACGTGATGCGCTGACGTCATCTCCGACGGCGGCCTCTGATTGGCGGAGCTCCCGAGCGCTGTCCGTCCGCGCGCCGTTAAAAGCGCGAAGCCGGAGTCGACCTCATGGCAAGATTGGCCTCCGACGGAACTGGACCCCACTTGTGCGAGCCGTCGACGAACGCTGAACGAGTGAGTCTGACACGCGCTGCGTCTCTCCGTCTCGGGTCACTTTAGGGCGGCGATAATAGGGGTTCCCGGACTATGTATAGTCAGTGGTAGAGCGAGAACGGCAGGTAGTCTTTTTCGGATGCCCGACCTAGAGCTCGCGCTCGAAGCATTTTGCCGCGCTTTTAGCCTGCGCCTGCCCACTACGAAAGCTCGAGACGCTGAGGCGTTATCGAGGCAGTATGCTCGAGTTGGAGACGGGACAACGGAAGGACCTTCCTGCCGTTCTAGCCCTGTGAGTGACTTTGGTTTCTGCTGCACTCGCACTTCAAACGAAACTGAGTATAGTTGTTAACTAAAATGAAAGTACAAAAAAAGACTTAATGCGCCTAATTTTCGACGCATAACGCCTTATACGTGTATGTTCTTTTTTTTTTATTGTTCGAAACGTTTTTGTTAGTTTTTTTTATATTTTTATACATACATCGATTACCTCGACTGTTTTTGTCTTAGTATCCGGATACTATGATGACTTTTGCATCAATAAGCCCGTGTTAAGTGCAACATCCAATTGAAATCCTTCGTCACACAGTCAGATTTCTACTTTAGAGCGCGTAAGAAACTGACATCGTGCAAACGTGTATCTTTAGTACGCTTGCCAAACTATCTGCCAGAGAAGTATATATACTTTTAAAATCATCACGCAACATCGCAAACGCCGGCTCTTTCAAAGCTACGCACTCTGTCACATTCAACGGCACTGCAGCTGATATAGCAGCTGTAACAAAAGCGATCTCCAATAGGACGCAAAGAAGGTTCTGTAGTATACCGTGATATGCTACTATAAATCGTGTCTGCACGACTGCCACCTTTCTAAAGACACACTTGCAAAAATATTTTTTCATCTAGTTCTTATTTTAGTATAGTAACAAAGCGTCGCTACTGTGCGTTCTCTTTTTCTTTAATGCGATATATATATTTTTATAGCACAACGACACTGCCGCTAGCACGTGTTGTTTTAAAGTGCACGGGGCTTGGCCCTGCCCTTTCCCTATGGGCAGCGGTTTCTGACGGGAGCACTGGGTTCCGTTGGCGCAGGTGTAAGAACGGATAAACAAAGAATTAGAATCACAAAGAGGAGGTTTGAAGATTGCTGGAGGAAAGCTTGAGAAGCGTGATAATACAGAAAATTGCTGGGGTAGATGGTTTAACGAGATACATTTTTCTAGCAAATTTTAAAGCGAGCGGGTTTAAATCATTTTAGGCTAGGTGGCTCAAGCAACCGCCCGTTACATAGCCATACAAAGCCAGCACCAAATATCCATTCATACATCCTATGATAGAAGACATGCGCTTGCTAGAACTGCTGTGGTCGTCTTCACATTGCTTCTCAAGAAAAAAAAAGCGAAATGGGTGATGAAAATGCGTATCATGCAAAGGTGCGAGGAGGCTGGAAAAGATTAACGATAAAAATCTCTGGAGAAGGGCAACAAAGGGGAAAAAGGACAAACACAGACATCCAAACACAGCTAGGTGACTGGTGCGTGCCTGAAAAAATCCGCCTGGTCCGGGTATCGAACCCGGGACCTCTCCATTTCCTCCTACCAACTGAGTTAGCTCCTGGTTAGCTCGGTTGGTAGAGCGCTCCACTGGAAACGGAGAGGTCCCTGGTTTGATACCAGGACCAGGTAGAGTTTTTCGGTCGCGCACCAGACACCTAGCTTTGTTTGGAGAGATTTGTGTTTGTACTTTCTCTGGGAATTATTACCTTCATTCTTGCCTAGCTCGCTCGCACCTTTGTATAATATTGCACTATCATGACCTTAAAAAAGCAGGCCATTCACCCTTGTTGGTGTTAGACCGCTGGCAGCTGATAAGACCCGTTTTTTCTACTGACTTATAACTCCTGGTTAGTTATAGTTGGTAGATCGCTCTACTGGAAATGGGGAGGTCCTGGGTTCGATACCAGGACCAGGCGGATTTTTTCGGTCGCGCACCAGTCACCTAGCTGTGTTTGGAGATTTCTGTTTCTGCTTTGTCTCCTTTGTTTACTTTCTCGAGGGATGATTATCATCGAGCAAAAATTTAGGGCGCAAACAAGCTGGTGAAGATTTAACATTTTGGACAAAACCCCGAGACTGGGCGGAAAAAAGGACAACCCCAGTCTCTGGGTTTTGTCCAAAATGATTATCATTATGCAGAAGGGGGCATGGTTGAACAAAAACGGCGGCCTACTCAGGCTGAGCGTGTTCGTCGTGCCAATCTAACACCAGAAAAAACAAACGAAAAAAAACAAACAGCGTTTGGTTAGGGACAGAAAAACAAGGGGGGCTATAGTCCTCAAACGACAAAGAGTTGAGTGAGGAAACGAGGTGCGTCTCGATTTAATCAATGGAATATGGCCTTCGTAACAGAAACGTCCAAATCGGTTATCACATTTCTACCGTAGTCTGCACCAAAAACCCCTAAAAACACAGCTCCAAATTTTTTTCATTTTTTTTAACCTTTGTTATTTGTAGCTATTACGTGTTCATCTACATCCCATTAAAGATGCTCAACGAAGCTGAGTGTACGTACCAGTGGCATTTATAAGGTTGTTTCAGTGAAGGTTTTCAAAGGTCCCTAAAAGTAGAGCGGTCGAGAAAACAAGAAACTCTTTCCCGGAGCAAACTGCCAGCCACGGCGGACGTTAAGGATTCTGAAAAAGCATACTAATTAGCAAGATAATTAACTAGAATATACTAACTAAAATTTCAATTAGATAAAAGACATGGCTTTAATGAGAAACTTGTTGAGCATCATAGAAGACTACTAAATCAACTAATGTTAGACAGACTTAAAGCAAAAGCAGCATTTTACGGCGTTACGAAAAAAAGAAAGAAGACAAGAAACAGACGATAAAGATCTGATTACCGTTTTCACGTCCCCACCCTTCCGCCTGCTACACGAGTCGCAACTTTCCCACATCCGTCACTTCCCAGCTGCTTCGAGTCATTGCAAAATTCAATGATTTAGGGTTGTTTGATGACACTCAAGAGGTTTCTAATAGGAATCACGTTCAAAGCGCCGAAACTATACAAGAATAAGAAAGGGAACGAAAACTGGGCGCACTCGCCACTAACATTTATTGAAAAACCATCTCTTTATAGTCGTTTATTTTCAATAATTAATAAAGTATATGAGTTAATTTTAGAAGATTATCCTGCTAATTAGTTCGTTCTTTGCAGTCCTTGATTTCCACCGTGGCAGGATAAGTGTTCCCGAAAAGAGTTTCTCCTTTTCTTTTCCCCTCGAACGCCCTAGTTATAGGGATGTTTAAAAATTTTCGCAGGAACAACCGGTATAGTTCGAGCGCATGCTGTCTGCACGCTTCCGCTAAGTTCATTTCACATCCCCGAGTTTGCTGCTGCTAACACAATAAGTCACATGACCCGGAAATTAACGCTGGTGACCAACATTTTCATCGCCCCCCCCCCTTAAATTTAATTTATAACCATTGCCAACTGGAAAAAAAAACCACAATTCGGAACTTCAAAAAACAAAATCCACATCATATTAAAAATTCAAAATAAATAAAAACGAAGCGGTATTTACGGTAGGGAAATCACGAATATGCGTTTAACAAGACCATACTTGCGGTCTGCGTGTAATGAACACGCCAGGTTCTCGAAAATAAGCGTAACAATAATCGCACGCTCCTTCTTTTTCCTTTTCGCGCATGTATTTTAATATTTTGTCTTTTTTTATTGACGCGCGTGCATGCGGAGCTTCGGACTCTGTCCCAGTTTCGCGAACACTCGAGAAAGACGTTACTATACTCCGTTTCACCTTATGTTGTACCGCAGCGAAGGCTAGAAGCGCGAGCTCATAGCGTTGACAGCTGCCCTTAAGTCACGAGAGCTTGTGCCACCGAGATGCGCCTTCGAGCAAGGAGCTCGCGCCTGTAGCCTTTCCTGCGGTACATCAAAAGGTGAAACAGAGTACAGCGGTTACTCGTATATGCGACTGTGCATGAATCTTCCTTATACTTAGAACCTCTACTTAATCATAACCCCGCACGCCGGAACACTCAAGAACACTATCGCGGAGCTTCTTTGGCAGAATACGCGATAGCTGAGAGATGCGGAAGAGGTAGATAAAGTATGCGCTTAAGTACGCTGGTATATTAAAGAAAAGAGAAGACAAAAGCGGGTTTTGTCAGTGGAAGTCCCGCTGTGAAGCTGTCGCACGCTTCACCTCGAGAGTTTCTGAGCAACGCTGCCGGAAGCTGAGAAAGCGCGATGGCTTCCTCAGCTGTGCTGTCCAGGCGTAAAACATCGTGCAAACAAAGCATATTTCAACACTAAGGATATCGCGTCTGTGTCTTTGATAGCGATGCGCGGAACGTATGAAACAGAGGTTTTAAAAAAATGCGAGCTCGCAGTTGTGGTAACCCGCACGAGCGGCCCAGCTGGTGCAAGAAACGTTTCTGCTATGTCTACGAAGTATATCCGTTTATTAGCTGGAAGATCATTTTGAGAAGAGTTATGTCGTCACGGACAGATGTAGTGCTACGGATGGAGCGTACATATATTTCCCGCTAGATTTAGTGTGCAATGGCTTCTGTTCGAGCATTATCTAATACCCTCTCAACGGAAACGAATCCTCCGTTGACAAGAGCTTGAAAAAAGCCTAACCTTTTTTTTCTCTTTTTTTTTATTATAGACAAGCACAGCTCTTTGACGACACGTCGGGGCATACATAGGTTGCACTGACGTAATTTGGTCCTCCTTTCTGGTGGCCGAACTTCCTCGAGCGTAGCCTTTACTGTGCATATTGTACGAGCAGTACACGAGCGTCGCGAGCCAGCGGAAACGAGTGAGCCGAGATTCATTATACTTCGTTTCAATTTATCTGCGAGCGAAGCCAAAGCTAGAAGCGCGAGACCAGCGCTTTGTGCGTTTCTCCCAGCTTGCGCGCTCGAGCAAAGCCTGAACGCACGGAGCTTCCGTGCTCGCGCTTCCAGCTTTGCCTTCGCTCGCACATAGGTGAAACGAAGTATAACGGCAGGTTTTGGCCACCAGAAAGGAGGAAGGATATGACGTCACGTGCAACCCATGTATTGGCGCTGCCTCGATTCACGTTTCTTACAAACACCGACAACTGTGGTTACTGTGAGAACGTGCCAAACACGCGCCACGAGCGAATGCTCCGCCGCCATTTGCATCCAAACTTCACTTTCCACTGGCAGAGTGAACGTTTTATATTCATTCTTTCTATATATCTTGGTAGTTCGTAGTTTCGATACTACCTTTGTTGGAAATCATAGCGCTATCTTGTGGTCCCTCACATTTCCCCCTTTCTTTCTTGGGTCTTGTCGTTCCAAAACCTAGAGACGATCGCTCGTTCTCATCGTTTGAGTCGTGGCTTCTGTAAGTTTCGTAGACGTGGCCCGTAGTTCCGGCATAAGACGGAACTCAAGAAACACAATCGGGGACGTATTTGGGTCGCCCAAACTCTCGCTCACTCCATCATTTCCGCACCGTCGTATCCGCGGGGGGCCATTGTGGTCACCGAAGAGCCGACTGCCTGCGGATGCTCTTTTGTGTCGCAGACCACTTCTGCTGGCGCAGCTGACGACGGCGCCCAGGCTCGAATAATCCGGTTCACTTGTGTGGATACGAGCGAGAGTCCGGGCCGGAAGTGCGTCACGTGAAACCGTATCTCTAGACGTTTGCAAGCACCGGCGGCTCTTCGAAAGCCAGTCTATCCACCATTGAAGGTTAAGCAGCGGTCACAGTGCCAATTCATCATAAAAGGTAGTCTGCAGAGACTGTCTAATGCGAGATTCTTCTCAGTACGACGGTCCATTGGTCGTACGAAAATATGTCCTCAAAAGTGTTCGAAGTGTACATGTACGCTTCGAATCTAAGAAAACTTTATGTACCGCAAAAAAATTTAGGTATCGCAGAAAAAAACCCATTCAAACGACTTTTTCGAACACTCTGGATAATCTAGATGCTCCCGGACGGGCTGCTATATTCTTAACATTTTTCGCCTATTTGCATTTCTAAGTAGATAGAAGATATTACTTCTGGGTTACAGCATTGTGAAGTTCGTATAAGGATCCCACATCATACATTCACATTATTATTCTCATTAGGCTAGTTTCTATTTAAAAATAGATGATTACTCCGTTGGTTTATTACACAGCCCTGAATTAAAACTTTATTACGAGTGCACTAGTCTGGGAAAATCGATTTCACCCGTAAAAAGTTATAAGGACCATACATAAAGAAACTAAGAGAGAGAGAGAGAGAGAAAGAGAGGGAAATGAGAGTGCGCGGTGACGTCAGACCGGTGACCTCTGATTGGAAGGATAGGGGGGGGGG
The DNA here is from genome assembly GCA_037355805.1 of Ixodes ricinus. Taxonomy (NCBI): domain Eukaryota; kingdom Metazoa; phylum Arthropoda; class Arachnida; order Ixodida; family Ixodidae; genus Ixodes; species Ixodes ricinus. Next base: position 14,537 of record JAZHYW010036236.1, read on the forward strand.
AGTAGATGCAAATGATAGCTGCCTCTGTCTTCACTCACTGCCTCCCTCCAGTCATAGCGAACAAGGGCATCGTCTGTTCCTCGCGCCGAGTATGACGTTGGAACACCGGCGTTCGGCCGGTAAACCTAAATTCGCAAATATCCAAACTGATTTCGTTTGGCGCCTACTACCTGTCACCAGGGTTGTAAAGTACCTAGGTACAAGTAACTGGAACTTGGTATCTAGGTACTTTTGTTGTACCTGAGGTACAAACCTAGGTACTTTCATTTCTGAGTATCTGTATCTGTATCTTAGGTACATTTTTCCAGTAACTTGTAACTAGGTTAAGTTACTTTTTACAGGTACTTTTCTATTCACTTCGTCACAATGGTAGAAACTATAAATCTTGAAGTACTAAGACACTACCATGCGCCGTGATTAACGTTTAGTTGGGTACGTCCTGGGAGGCACTGACTTGATCGGACGACGTTTTAGCGATCGAAGCTCGCCCATGATGTTTCATCGGACGACACCTTAGCGAATAGCGGTGTTCATTTGAGCGAACGGTTGATTAGCGATGCCGTTCTAGCGACACCAATTTATCGAATCGCTTCGGAATTCCGTTTAGGGAAAATAGCGACCTGCTTCCTTCATCTCAAACCGAAATCAACTTCATTGCGTGTTTGAAGCTCCGCTGACAGTTATACAAGGGAGGAGATGACTTGAAAGATGTGCGCAGTTTCCGTTGCCTGTATCTTGTCCTGGTGGTGGCTCTCTCATGCCATAAATACAATATAAAATATAATTAAGAATAAATTATAATTACAATCGTAAAGCAGAGTAACATCGCGGTATACAATACAGATTTCACTCAATAAATCGGACTCAAATTTTGCAGTTATCAAAACTGAAAAAGTTCCGAAAGAAAAAATGTATTTCTCTTCCGACTAACGAAAGAAAAAAAATCGAGAAAACTTGAAGCATTTCGCTTGTCGTCGTGAAGTTCAGGGATATGCACTCGACTCATGCGTTTCTTTACGCGGCCGACGTCTTCTGGGACCGTCAACGTCAGCACCAGCTTTGAGGGCAAGAACGTCAACAAGCGAGTTTCGGCGGTTACGACGCCACATGGTAAACAGTGGAAGCTGTGGCCTTGGTGAATCAATTGGAGCGTGGGGATAAGGCACTCAAGAACTCAACTCCGATGTGGACATCCCTTTTAAAACAATTATGCGCAGTTATTGAACTCGTTTTTGTAAGTATCCTTAGTATAAAAGCTTTACTTCCAATATACTCTGACAAATTTGGGGAAAATGAAGAAAGTATCTTTGAAGTAACTGTACCTCTACCTAGGTACATTTTTAAGCGAGCACCTAGGTACGTACCTAAGTACTTTTTCGTATGAGTAACTGTAACTGTATCTTAGGTACATTTTTGAAGTAACTATTACAACCCTGCCTGTCACGCACCCAAGGGGTAGATAATGCTGTCTGCGTCCAGCCGGCATGCCGCGTCTCGACCCGAGCAATTCATTTCCGCACTTAGCTCCCAAATACCGATCATCGCGTGTTGGGAACCAAAATGCTTTGAGAGAGCAAAAGTAAACTTCAGTCGCCGCGTGTATTTAGTTTTTCCGGATTTGATAGTTTTATCCCCTTCCATCTAGAGAACCCTTTTATTTTACCAACATTCTGACTTCTTATGTGGAATCACCGATCGTTTTAAAAATACATGCCCCACTTTATTTTTGTACGCGTTTCTTTTTTTTCTTTTTTATTACTACAAGATTCGAACCGAGGTGTGCGGATTAATTCTAAAACTGCACTTCATAAAAGGCGGGACTGTGTTTCCGCGGTGCTTCGAAGAGTATCGCTTGCCTCCCATTAAGGCTCTATTCCGCTATCCAAACGTCGCTCCCTCTCTCTCTTTTCCGACATCTCTTTAGCACGTCGTGCACGGTCATACTCGGCAGGTCGCAGATTTTGTTTGGCTGACACCTGTTGAGCTCGCTCCTTGCTCTTAAGCGACCATAGGTTGTCAACGATGATCGACTGGCGCGATCCTAATCGAAAGCGCCTCCTCGTCGTCTGGCGGTCCGCGCACTCACGCCATAAAGTGAGAGGAACGGCACATAATGTATATTGGTTCACTAGTCTCCCCTTTAACGAAACAATAAAGTCTAAAAAAAACTTCTTCTTAGCAGAGTGTTTGCGCGTAGGGCTCGAAATCCTCGGGTCTAGTTTTCGATTCTCCTTGGGGAACGTTCGGAATTTCGTTCTTGTCAATTTATCCCCTTTTTCCTCACCCGTGCAAGCCCATGCGTTCCTTGTCCGGGCTGATTCGTCAAGTGATACATAGTGTTTTGGGAATGCTAGAAACTTAAAATGGTAGTTTCGAATAATATGCTACTTGATATTCGCTTCTAGAGGATTTCCGATATTCGTATGCTTCGAAGTGTCGATAGCGGTGGTCTAGCCCCGTTCAGTGCGCCCTCTTGCCGAGCACAGGTGCACTGCGGAGAAGCAAAACACGCGAAAGCAAGCTTTGTGGGTGTTGCTTCTCCGCAGTACACTGGTGCTAGGTAAGAAGCACGCTTTACGGAGCAAGCCGCCACGATCAACAATCGGAAAAGTATTGATATCGTCTATAGCGTTCTTGGGAGAAAAGTGCACTTTCAAAGCGGGATTGTGCACGCGCGTGCCTGGTGCATTTAAAAAAAGAAACCAAAAGTTTGGGAATGTTGATATCTACATTGCAGTAAATTTTTTGAAAAATTAAATTGTTGTTGTTATGCGAGCGTATATGATAGGCAGAGATGCCCTGACACCTTGCGTTCATTATTCGTGCTTCTTTTCTTTAAATTCTAGATTCAAGAAAGAATATTTGCATATAGCAAGGTTTGTAAATCCACTCTGTTAGGTATAGCTGGGCATTTCTATAGGTTTAACTTTTTATGAAACCCGTCGTTTACTTGCCATCCGAAGGCATCAAACTTCCTGAGGGAAGAGTGCATAAAATTAGTTTATAAATGGACGAATGGAAGCTTGGAAACGACCTTCACGATCTTAACCGTGTTTTCGTTTCAGCATTGTGCAACAGTAGCGAAAGGCTTGGAGAAACTGTTCGATATTCAATTCGACAATATTAGGCCAAACCCATTATTCGCATCGAACTCTCTTCCAACTGAAAATCCGCTACTCGTACATTACTAGTCCTACATCAAGGAGCCGTCCTCGGCAGGCGCCAGGACAGCGCTCCTGCGAAATAAGATGTATGTATAGTTCTCCCGTTTCGTGTTAGCTTGGTGAGCACTGTGCCTCGCGCTGGCCTCCGGTAACTGACGTAGAACGTCCCGCACTACGGCCTTCTTATCTATAACACTGACGAGCGGCTATGACGTCACGCCGCTGTGGCGGCGCCGCTGTCGGCACGGCGCATGAGCAGACGCTCCATCTCACTCAAATCTGGTTTCTGCGCACGCGTACTGCGCACACCTGGTGTGGGCAAACGCTGATTGGTTTGTACTCAGAGCGCTGGTCTATAATCCCTCGCAGCTTAGCAAAGGCAGTGCTTGGAACAGTCCTGAGCACCTCACTATTACTTCTCACCTGGTGAGATCATGATGACGTCATTATATCCGATAAAAACGCCGAAGAGCGAAATCCGAAGCAATGCGCAACGCAAGTTCGTCTGCTTTTTTTTTTTTTTTGCAGAGGTTGCGGGGACGTTAGAACGCCGAGCTCTGATGGTTCTGATCGAAGGATAGTGGGTAGACCTCAAGGCAGCTTGCTTTGAGGTCTACCCATTATCCTTCAGCCAGAGCCAATCAGAGCTCAGCGTCGTTATGACGTCACCGGAACTCCTGCGACAGAAGCAGACGACTTGCTCTCCGCATTATGAAGTGGGAAGGAGCAACGTCCTCCGTTTCTGAAGCTGTCGATGACAACAGGAAGTGCCGGTTGGTCACATGTCCGGGCGACGTGGTAGCTCTTTCAGCACAATGTACCGCTAGACTGCCATCATCGCTTGCAGTAGAAACCGCTAGAAAGGACGCAGTTCTTGCGCGAGCCGGGGTGTCTTCCAAAGTGCAGCACACCGGCTTCGGAAGCCCGTCCCTCTTCCTTATCTCACGCCGGCTCAGAGCCATTCGAGTCGGCCGACAAACAGGGCCGACATCGATTCCTTCCGTTCGGATGGTAGTGTACGCGCAAGGAGCAATCCCAAGTCGGGCGGCGTCTATAACGCGACCCTGTTTACGACCAAGAGCTGCGGGGAAACTCGAGCGAGCAAAAGAAACTGCGCCGCGTTCGTCCTTTGTTGTGTGAACCACCCCAACACCCGCCGCAACGCAAGTCCAACATTGCTTTCTTGTTTCGCGTGTGTGTGCTATTGGGTTACCGGTTACCACACTGTTCTGTGGACGACCGAATACGGGGCGACAAAGCGAAAGCGGAAGTTCTGGAAGAAGCTCATTTTGAGGAGTGCATTTTGATTCCGAGATGACAGTCTGGTACAGGAAAGAAAACTAGTGCAAAAGCGAACTGAACAAAAAAAGAAAAACGAAGTTTGTTTTTGTTGTTTTGTCTCGTTTTTAATTGGCGGCATATGTCGTCATTGGCAGTTACCTTCAGACAAGTTCAAGATTTCAGGTTTTCAGGCGCTCATCGATTGAATGATTTCCGAGTACGGCTCCGCGAACACTTGCACTTTTGTTCGTACCTCGAGCTTTTAAAAAAATATGGATGGATACATACGACGAACCCCTTTAATCGGGCGGCTTCTTCAGTCACCTAGCGAGTGTTTTTAATACCAACAGCTAATCTCTAGCTATTGACCCTCTTAACGGTATCACTGCTAAAAAGCACGATTCGTGTGACGGGAGCGCCCCTTTGCAATTGACTGCACTCACTTTCCGTCCAACAAAGTGACCATAAAAAAAAACTATGTTTTTTTTTTGTTTTTTGTATTTTTACGGATCACCGCGGCAGGGGCCATTTTCCGGCGTTTTACGGGCACAGTACAAGCATTTGACACGCGCATTTCTGTTTATCTTTCTGCACGCGTGTAGTTCCCAAAGCTATCAGGCGACCCAACGCCTGCTTGTTAACAATGAGTTCGTATTTACTAGTAAAGTTCGGCGTATGTACATGTGGTACCCTTACCAGTAGGGCAAAACCTCACTAGCACTCTGGCAACAGCGCATACATCTTCCTCGCTCTCCGCTTTCGCGAAATTGTGACTTCCCTGCTTGACATCTGGACCAAACATAATCGTGAGTTTCCCGTGACTCCATCGCTCCAATCCTACTTGTTGCAGACGAAAAAAAAAAAACTAAATTGGTGGCGCAAAACTAACGTTGAAAAAGGTACGCGTTCAGCGGCAAGGCCACCACAATGGCAGCTAACGCGACGTCATTGCAAGAAGTGAATAGCAGACCATGCTACAAAAAATGGATGTTGTTATAGCAGTTTGAACACAATAGGTTCGCGGTGTAAACAAGAAAACGAGCACCAAACTATGACTGTCGATATCTCGATTTTTACTGGAGACGCGCTCTCTTAAGGTGTATCCACACGACGGACCGGGCCGCGGACCGATTGATCACGTGATGCGCGGCCCGCGGGCCGCCCGGCTGCAATGAGCATCCACACGGCGGACCAAAATAGCAGACGACAGAGCGAACGGGCCGGTCTAACCCTCGACCTCACAGCTCCACCAAACGCATGCAGCGAGCTGCTTTGAGGCTATTTGTAAGGAGCCAAGATGAGGTTGAACGAAAGAGACGTTTGGCCGCGGTGGCCCTGGCGTTGACTATTGAGGACGAGGAGGACTTAAGTGAACCGAAAGGGGCATGCTGGATGAAGCCCTGGATGTGCAGGAAAGACCTTGGTCTGCATAGTCAACTCTTTTCGTCGCACAACAAAAGGTTCGTCTTCTTCGTCTTCAACAGTTGGCGGTCAACAACCAGCTTGTTGCCAGACTTAGCGCTTCAAATATACTCAAACGCCGCGGTCCGCCGCCAAGGTCCGGGCGAGAAAAGTCGCTTGGCATTTCTCAGAAGCGCGGGCCGCGGACCGCCGCCGGACCTCGAAAACCGGTGACGTAAGATCACGTGATGCGCGGCCCGCGGACCAAAACAGCAGTTTGGTCCGTCGTGTGGATACACCTTTAAAAAGCACACCATGACCGTCACTGAACAGGAGTCCGCCTAATGTCGCTCAATCCAGCGGAATTTTTGGCGCCTTTCGCTATTCCGTTTGGTTCTAGATTGTTGTTATCGGCTGGTGCGTGAATTCCATGGTTTCGCGCAACCTCGCGGAGAGTTGCAAGATGTTGCAGCAGAACAGCTGCCTCGGCCTGCATTCACCTCCGCCGTTGTACTGCCTTCAGGATCACAGAAGGCAACACCATGACACTTGCGTGACGTCATCAGGTGGAAATCGCAAGACCACAAATGAGGACGCAGTGAACACATCAGTCGCAGACGCGTTCCAGGCACATGGGGAAGTTGCTTCTACCCAGACATATATCGGCTTGGCTTCGCCGAGACCTTGCAGCGCGCGTTTACGACGCGGTATGGTATTTCCTCCCGGAAGGTTGCGGGGTCGTCCTTGACCGGGCCACGGTGCGCTGGCCTCCTGGTCTGGCCTCCGATGAGTCACGAATCAAGGGCGGAACGCAAAGTGGCCACTTTGGCGTGGCGGCGGCATTGCTCCTCGCTGCACCGCACGCGGCCGTTCAGCTCGGGCATGAAGGGCGAGGCGGGCGACTCATGGGCCTTCTTTGGACGCGTGCTGAGGCAAGAATCCTGCGAACGAGCGCGTGATTTGCTCTCCTATTTAAACGGTGCTCCGCAGAGCCAATGCATATGCGCTACGCTTTAGCCGCGCTCACAGAGCTAGTATATCGTACTAAAGACTATCTGCATCTGAAGCGTGTTTCTTCCTCGAATAAAGACTCTCGAATGAGGACTCAAAAAGAGCCTGCAGGCATGTTCAAAGCGTACATACGTGTGAAGCCACCATGCATCGAAGTTGCTTGACGCGTGTCCGAAAATACTTCTGCAGTGTCATAATGTCTGCAGCGAACAGTGTGTCTTTTGGGCAATCTAGAGGCGGTGCGACAGCGGCTTTATAGGGTGCGTTTACACTCGCGAATTCACGGGCGGATCCGCGCCGGCGACGAGCGGAATCCGCTCGTCGCTGGCGGAAAATCTGGATAGGTCCAGGACCGAATTTGTCCGCGAGGCGAGGCGTTTCGTCTGACGCGAGCCCATCAACGTTAGCCAGAAGTTACGTGTTGCGGTGCATCCTTCCGGTTGTTTTCCTGTTTGAGTATAGGAACGGCGTCGCTCACGGCCCGTTAAACGTTCACCTGCCAGGAGGAGGAAGGCGTGGACGCTCAGTCTTTTTGCAGCGTGGGCGAATCACCGCCGTCAACGGCACCGCTGCTTCTTTGGTATGCTCTTCATCTCCTGCTACACGCAAGTAGGGCGCACGGGAAATGAATGGTCGTGACCTGCGCTTCAGCCATGACCATGCAGACGACAAGGAATCTCGCGCCTTGTCGTTGCAGACGCGACGCTCCCAGATCAGAAGAGAAAACGACCGCCGCTGGCAGAGTGTGATGTAAACACCTCCTGCTTTCCGGCACCGCCCAATTCGCCTCGGTGGCAGCGATTTTTTCGCAGGTGTAACGCACCATTAGAGTATCTCCGTTCCACGATTATCATAAGCACCGCCATTCTGGCGCGCAGAGCGGGCGTAATCGGAAACAGTTACGATTTGAAAATGCGACTACTTGAGCTTTGACACTCTGTTACGTGGATCAGGCGACATCGCTTCGCTCGGTCGCGGAGAGTTTAAACATTTCTCGAAGACAGAAAAACGCATTCATGAGATTTCAGGTAAAGCTTCGGATAACTAGCAACCATGATTTTAAGCACCAGTATAGCAGAATAATCGTTACTCTGCAGCACAAAATAAGTCAGGGCTAGGCAGGCACGTAGAAAGGATTTTGTTTCGAGGGGGGGGGGGGAGGGGCCGCCTATGACAAAATGTTTATGAGGGAGAGGAGGTCCCAGCCAAATGGAAGGTTTCGCCCCCCCCTTCCCCCCCCCCTGGCTACGTGCCTGGGGCTAGGAGTCTAGAACATTTCTTGCAACTCCGCCCGCCCATTACCGGCTCCCAAAAGGATCTTTTGAGTACGTTGCACTGCGGTGGATTTACGCCGTTTATGTTCAGGGACATGACGTTTTCGCGCGAGGCCTCCAAGGATAGTGTGACAGGCCCTCGTGGCAGCTCCTAACTTTTCTCGGGAGCACTCTCACAGGCTCCATTTAGAATTGATACCATATTCCAGCGAGGTGAAGGCATTTCTTTTACCAATTTTTACAAAGAACGTGCATGGAAAATAGGGTTTAACAGAATAAAAGTGAAGTAAAACGCAGAAGCGTAACGCGCTAACTTTTATCAGAATTGGTATATATTTACGTATGCACCAATTCAGGTTTTTTCCCTAAATTTAGCACGAAAATTATTCTTGTTAAATGTAGCAGAATGTAGCGTCTCTCGAGGTCAGAAAAAAACTGATAAATAAATATGTAGTGAAGCTCGAAACATGGTGCTCATTCGGTGTCTCCCGACTGCAACTCTAGTATGAAGAATAATTTAAATTATATTTTTTTATTTTGGTTTTACCTTATCTTTCTTTTCCCGCCTATTATAGGCTCAGACATTCTCTAGCCAAAGATCGAGATTCGGAATCGACTGTGATTCCTTCCTATACTCATGCATAAAATACGCCACCAATACCAATAGGAAATCAACCTCTAGATACTTATAAAAGCAAAACCAAAGTTGTGCACGCATTACAAGCTGCTCTGGGGACGAAAATACAAATAGGTGAAAGTGAACCGGCATCACTAATGCGGCTAGCCCCTCAATCGAAAGGTCATGTGCGAGCAGCAGGTATCTATGTGTACCGAGTAACCACAGCCGTGCGGTTTGCCGCCTCCTATATTATTTACTACACCTCGCTTCATAGTGGCTCGGCAAGAGCAAACGCTGCGGCCCCTTCGAGCTAATCAGAGCGACAGAGGCGAGGCACGTAACAGCTTTCACTAAAGAGGGGCGACTGCGTAACCCAAGTAGTTGGGGAAAATGGAACTCCCCTTTTACAAAGCGTTTGCATTTGCGGATTCCCGGAGGCAGCGGCGCCTGTGGGCGGAAAATGCATTTTGTACCCCGGTGGCGAAATCGACTCGTCGCTGGCGGAAAACCTGGCTCAGTCCGGGACCCATATCCGGATTTGTCGCCAGCAACGAGTCGATTTCGCCACACGGGTACAAAACTGCATTTTCTGCTTGCGCGGATCCGCCCGCGAATCCGCAAGTGTAAATGCGCCATTTTAAAGGGCACTCGCTTGTGCGTCACAGAGGTCGCCTTTATCCCCCTCGGAGGCTATAGCCCGTCACTCAAGCTTTGTAAAAAAAGAAACTTTCCTCTCTCCTGCCCGTGACTTCGACAGCACTGCGCGCAGTTAGTGAGAAAGAGCATAGTCACGCGTCATCCTCCGAAGCGCTGACCGTACTAGGACCGTAGCCTTGGCCGTTTGCAAAGTTTCGGTGAGAACCACGCTAGGGGTAGCCACTAAGTAGCACGTGCATGTCACGTGATACCCGAACTCCTGTAAGGATTCACACTTTCTTTTTTTAAAGGTAGATTTAATTAAAATTAAACCCGGAGCTTCTTTAATTTGTAGGATGGTGCTGTTCAACCGACTTCTTTGGTATTCAAATCTCGGCATCGTATGATACTGGTACTAAATATTGCAAACTAATGTCACCAAACCGTTACGAGAGTAAAACGTGGTTTAGTGGAACCTAAAGCAATGACAAATAGCGGCATACTTCTAATGGATAAAGGCAGTGTTAATAGATACGTAAATCAATGCAGATCAATTCATGTACACATGAAGCGAAATAATTAAATAATGCAGGTAATACGGAATTAAAATAGCATCCTTTTTTAGCCTCCGACTAATTCTAACTGCCCGTAATGACCGATGAAGCAAAATATGCTTATACATATAAAAACATTACGTTTCCACCATATAATTTACCCATGTATGGCGCGTTCTCTACTTTGGTTCACAGCAAGTACGGGCGAAACAGAAACTACTCGAGTTACCACGACGCTTTTAGGAGGCGAATGCTGCAGAAGGACAATAAACATTATGTTTAATTTGCTGGTTGTGTCTGGGACAACCACGGTCATTTTTTCGAATCATCAGCAGCGAGACGCGCTCCATGAGTTGCTGTGACTGGTTCACTACACGTGGACTGCGGGAAACAGACGCGAATCCATTTTGACAATCAATTTTCAAAGGCGATGAAATGTAGACGAATTTTTTAATAACTATAAAGAGAAAAATAAAAAAAGTGAGTTTCTACTTTTCTGATATCGCATACGCTTCCTATTTATTGGCATGCCACATTTGTTTTCCAAATACTTCTCGCAATACTTTGCGAAAGTTCCGAACAAATAAGACTTGTGCGGCAACCTTTCGTTCCAAGCCTCCTACACAGAAATAAGTACAATCACATGCAACGAAATAAATCTGACACTCTTGCTTAGGGTGCGCAGAGGTCGTCTTAGATTCTATTGATGTCTCACTCGCGGAGCGATGCGATGGCATCTAATCGGATCAACAAATTGACCCCGGAAGAATAGGCAATGTCCGCACACTAAATCAAAAGGAAAGGAAGGCTGATCGAACCTTGGTGTGCCTTAGACTCTGGAAGGTGTTTGCAGACGAGTTTGGTTCTCCTTGCCCTAGAAACGGGGCTCGATATGCGGAAATATCGTGGTCGTCCTGACCAATTTTCGCGCTTTGTTTGATCGACCGGCAGTTGGACAGCCTCAATGTAGTTCGCGGCATTCGAAGCACCGAGATAACGTGCCCGACAAAACGATATTTTTGTGATGTTTTTAACGCTTTTCATTAATGATAGAGAGTAGATATTTTTAGTAGATCTTTTTGATACCTCCAATGACGATTCGCGATAACATTATACGACGAATTCGCGAAGGCGCCGGCGCCTGTATTTACTCGAGTAATAGACGCACTGTATATACTTACGAACAAGCCCGTTGAGTCTACTTTTCTGCAGGGCTCGAGTGTACAGCCAATGATTGCATTCTGCACAAGCAACCTAACGAATAACGAGGTTTAGAACACTATTCTCCGTAAAAGAAAAAAGCGATCTGCGAAGATAACATTTGCGCGTGGAGTGGTTATTTCTCTGTCGCATAAATCGCTGGCATCTTCCTGTCTATCGCGATGATCGACTATCCTCGTGCTCCGCGTAAAGAGGCGGACACTCGGAACCTCGGTCACAAACAGTGCGTCTATTACCGGAACAAATGCGGTACCGGTTATCGTTACCGGGGTTATCCGGACAATCCCCTTTACTCCGTTTCACTTGAACCGGCGCTTGATGTCTTTGAAAAAAAGCGCAGCACATTCACTGCGCGTGATTGGCTTAGTAGGTGAAAGCAAGTGCACAAAGACCAGTGTTGGGTAAAGTACATCTAAAAGGTACTTCAAGTAAAGTACAAAGTAAATGAGATGTGAAGTACGTCAAGTAAAGTAGTAAGTATGCTGGGTGCAATGTACCTGAAGTAAAGTACTATAAATACAATGTACTTTCAAAGTAAAGTACAAGTATTTTTACAAAATCTTTCATGATGCCCTTTCATTCCCCTATACAGTGATTTTTTAATTGGCATGCATTGTCCAGGGGTAATCAAGGGTACATGACCTATTTTCAAAAACACCGGCGGATACTTGATAAAGTCAAGTGGCTGTAGAGTAGTTATTTTCAGGAGTGGAGCCAAATTCAGAAGTCCCTCTTCTGAATTTGGCGCCGCTTGCACTGGATTGTTGCACCCAAGGGGGTTAAATGTACTATACTCTGTTTCACCTTATGATGTACCGCAGGAAAGGCTACAAGCGCGAGCTCCTTGCTCTAGGGCACATCTCGGCGGCACAAGCTCTCGTGCGTTAAAGGGATACTACAACGAAATTTCGGCGCTCATTTTTTGGTCTATATGTGTTCAAAAGAGCAGTATCACATAAAACATACCAATATCTTGTTAAAAAGTCTCGAAAAGGAATTTTAAAACGAATTAAACGATTAGCAAAGAGCACCTGGTGGATGTCGCTAACGCCTCGTTTGTAATGCTCGTCTAGGAACCTTGACAGCGAGTGACGGAGGTTGTCTCGCCTCCGGCCACGACGAGAAAAGGGGGAAGGAGGAACTCCCTCTTCCCGAGAATCCCTTTTGTGTGTCGCAGAAGTCGCTATTGTCCCCCTACAAGATTATAGAAGATTAAACCGTCACTCAAAATTCGTACAAAAGCAGCCGCTTCGGTGGCTGGAACGACTAGGCCATCCTCTCGACGTCAGCCTCGCCGTAGCTTTGCTCGTCTCGAGACGACCTACGTCACGATTGCGTTGGATGTCACGTGCTCTAAGCTGGGCCTTCTCCGAGCGCTTGCCAGAGTGGGCCGTTTATAACTAAAAATACAGCCACCAGGATCAAAATACAAACGTGCGATTGTCATTTACGGATATTGTGGGTCATATTCAACCTATTTTTGAACACGACGGGAATATTTCGAATTTCGTTGAAGTATCCCTTTAAGAGTAGCTCCCAACGCTATGAGCTCGCGCTTCTAGCCTTGTCTGCGGTACAACATAAGGTGAAACGGAGTATAGGAGTGAGCATGACGTCAGTCCCGTAGCTTCCGCAAGCAGTCCTCTCATATAGGAATGTCGTCTCCTTAATGGAAAAAAAAGCGAGCTGGTGACAATTAATCATAATGTGACACTTTGAGTTGGGGTGCGAAAAAATTAAGAAACTTTCAAGTCGAGGGAAAATACAAAAGAGAATGCCTCAAAACATTTTGACGTTATCCTCTGTTGTCTTTTTCTTCGACTTCAAAGTTTAATTTTTCCGCACCACAGTCTCATGCGCTACATTACGATTAATTTTGCTCTCCTATTATTTTAAACCTCCTCTCTTGCGCTGACCGACCGAGAAGTAGCGAGAGTTCAAAAAGCTACGGGAAAGCCGCCCCCAGAACAAACAGAGCGATGCGTCGTCTGCTCACGTTTCTGGTGAGAGTAGAATATCCCTCTCAGTATTTCTTCGGAGTTGACAAAGCATCATTTCGTGATACAAACTTAACGAAACCAAATTTGGAGAATGTACTTTGAAGTTGGGAATTGTACTTTCCTCGGAAAGTACCAGAAAAACATAATTTAAGTAAAGTACGAGTACATACTCAGAGAATGTACTTCAAGCAAAGTACAAGTTTCCTAAACCTACTTGAAGTAGTACTTTAAGTACAATGTACTTAAAGCACTTCCCAACACTGACAAAGACAATTTAGCACCGTGACGATGCACTTTTGTTCGTTCATGACTGGCTCCATTAGACCGTATTACGTGGGACGCCGTCGGTCTCAAAGTAAAACGGAGTATCGAACTCTGTATACATTATTTCAAGTGCTCTTTAAAGGGAAACTCCGGCGATCGCCGATTTGCCTTAACACTAAAAGAAAAAGCAGAAAAAAAAAACATGCACGGTTTAAATTGTGGACAGGTTGAGCGTTCAGGAAAACCTCCTCCCACCTAGCTTTTCCCACTTTAGCAGGACGAACGCTGGAGAGGAGGTCGCCTCTTCTCCAGCCTTGTCTCTACTAAGGTGGAAAGAGGTTTGAGGAGTTTCTCCTGAACTCTTAGCCTGTCACTGACTATTGCATAATGTACATAATAAGCCAAAATGCTCTACTTTTTTTGTGCTGTTCTTACGAAGTTATGGAATATTTAAATATGGTCTTCACGTATCTTTTATCCTGAAAGTTTCTGTTGGAAAACAACTGAAAAAGTGACGCCGGCTGTGAGTACAAGTTCGCTATATAAGTAGCAGAAGTTGTAGCCCCCCCCCCCCCCTCCGGATTACAAAACGTATGTGAAATTAGTGCTGTGGAAGCTCACTCTAGCGCTCGCTGACAGTATATCAGGGAGTCGGGTGTACATAGCCTCATCTAAGATGTCACTACCATCTATCATGAAATCCCCCTCACCCGCTCACCCCCTCACAACCCCTTCCCCTCCCGTCTCAGGAGCACAACTCCATAACGGGTGAACCCCTCATAAAAAAAATAAACAAAAAAACATGTCTCTTTTTCTTTCAGCGCTCGCTGAGCGGCAGAAAAAACGACTCTCAACATACTCTGCTCTTCTTTAGACTGCATGCTCGACCTGAAAGTTTTCCTAACATGAGACGTCACGGCATTGGAAAGCGGGGAGAAATCTGAATTTCGGTTTCGGCATCGCCTTCATTTGCCCTTTTCTGAGTAGCTATCTAAACATTAGAGATAATAAATATAATTTCGGGAAGAGTCAAGTTCGGGTATTGGGACAACGTATTTAATCTGGGCAGCTCAGAAATTCACCGGAGTACGTACACCTTTAAGAGGGTGCCCACCTTAGAATCCCAGCATTGGCGACAAGTTGTTTTGGTGGCGCTACCTCGCGGGCGCCTCCTGTGACGGAACTGGTAGGATGCGAGCAGACGACTCGCTATGTCAAAGCACGCGGAGTGGCTATGCTAGTTCGCATCTATGCCGATTAAAACAGTTTCAGTAAAACGTGGGTTTGGGCTAGTTGGTCCATTAATGAATAAAAGGTTAAAAAGCGCGAACAAACGGAGACAATAACGAAACACGGACGACAGGACGGGCGCTTCACTCTCAACTGGTTTTTATTAACACCATTGTCACCTATATATATACACATTGCCCAAACCACATCGGATTCAATCGCCACAATCAGAGCCGACCTTCCAGAAACACCATCTCACTCTGAAGCAAATACAAAGACGGAGCGCTGACGCGATTGTTTTCTTTTCTTTTTTATATAGAATTCCTCTATAATCTCTCTTTCCGTTTTTTCTTTTGCCTTTCTTCAAAACTTTGTTCCAGTCAGGTCAGGTTTACACCCACATCGCCTACAATGGTCAGCGAGATGGCATCCCGCGTTGTTGTACACAGATTATGTTCACGTGCTCTATCATTGAAGCAGCGCCCGGTCTGCCCAATGTAGACTCTGCCACAACTAAACGGAATCTCGTACACCACATTGGTGACGCACGCAGTATATGTGCCCCGGGTGTTTCTTGGAGCACGGTGCTTTTTTCTGCCTTGTCAACATAGGACATATCCTAGCAAGTTTACACGGTGCCGAAAAAACCACGTTAATGTCGTATCTACCAGCTAACTTTTTCAGATTATGAGACACGGTATGCATGCACGGAATGACTTGCACTCGTTTCCTTCTTTTACTTGCCTCGCTGCCTTACTTCTTTAGATTTTGAAGCAGGCTCTCACAACAACCAGAGATTAGGTTAGGGGGTACCCCGCGTCTGTTAACCTTTTTTAATTGTCGTTCAAAACTGATTTTCATCTGATGATTCTGACTTTTTTCCAGAGCCGCACTTAAACATGTCAAGGCTATACTCTTCTTAACCAGTTTAGAGTGAGCACTTAAAAAAAAAGGCTTTTCTTAGTGCGTGGACAATACTGCCAACAGACGCATGTTCTTCAGGAAAAAAGGATCAAAATGTCTAAAAACTGAATGCCGTTATTCACAGGCTATTCCCAGGTAAAATAAAGTCCAGCTGACACCTCCCTAAACACCTCGATAATCTCCTCAACCGTTTTCTCCAAACCATCTCACTTTTGAACACTTGGCAGGTTCAGATCAGTCGGTTTTACAGCGCCATTTGGACGTGCAAGTATTGGGACGTGCGGGTAAAAAAAGAAAGCTTTTAGCATTTATTAAAGTAGACGACGTTGCTGTCTTCTCAGTTTCGAACGTGAGCACAGATATGTTGCAGAGTGTCGCACATTTTGTTCTAGCTGTCGCCATTCAGCTTGCCGATACGGACGCAAATGTAACTCGACAATTAGCTGCAGAGAAAATGCTCGTCAGCAACTGACGCTCAGCTCCTCCTGCGTCGAATACTTGCCAAGGGAGTTTGCCACATCGCGACTTCTGACGAAAGAAAAGCAGAAATTTTCATAAATTCTTAAATTGTCGGATATGGCCCGGAAAATTCAGGCGGTTGACTAATTTGTTGGTTCTCTCATATTTTTACTAAGAATTGTTTACAAACTTAAAATCGCTCACTGAGTAGCGCTTCAATATTTACCTCGTTATGGTCCACAAAATAAACATAGAAACGGTTGTAGTTTATAGCAGGTGATACCTAATTTTTTGGAGCGCTTAAGTGTCACCGACGTGCTAGATTTAAGGCTTCGATCGTGAGGGGGCCTCGCAGGTTTCGCGTCGACCGGGTGAATAAGCAAGGATTGAATGGAAACGACTCTGGAAGCCAGACACCGCTTCTCCCTGCCAGCTATACTGAGGAAATGTCTGCTTACTGGTTTACAAATTTAAAAAAAGGAATCACCTCGGAACTAATAGACCAGCACTCATAAAACCCATTGGGACCAACAGGATACACGTAGTCGCTTTCACTGAAGTGCTTGCTAGCACAAGCGAGAAACCCTCGAATTTCGCTTTCCTATTTTCAATTCGAAGAGTCATTCTTTTCTCAGTTTTATCTTAATCACATTAAAAAGATGCACCCTATTCGCCGTGGTAGATGCTGCAGTGGGGTAAAGCGCTGGATATTCTATTTTTACCATCCAGCTTTTTGTACTTGAGTCGAAAACTGCACACCACCATCCCAGCGCTTCAACACCTCAGCGCCAAAAGTGTTTGCTAGCTCGACTACGCGTGCCACGCTTTCAAGGTTTGGTAAAATGTCCCGCTAGCAAATATCACTTCACCAAATAAACACAACGCTTGAAACAGGCTTTGCCGCGTGTTACCCGAACAGCGCATGAAGCGAAATGAAGAGCCAGAGTATCCAAGATACGCACGGTCTGTTCCAGCCTGTCCTACCCGTGACGTCACAGACGATGATGATGGTAGCTAGAGAAGCGGCCCCTGTAGTTCGCGCACGCCGCCCATACATGCGGTTTTGCACCATTTTCTAAAAAGTGCCACGGGATAATCACTCCCCAAATCTCTTTGCCATTCTTGCTCTAAAGACATTTATGCGTTATCGATTACTTCACATGGGCAGATGTTTAACGAAATGTATTATTATATTAAAGCAAATCGTGAAATTCGGCCTAAATCGGCCTATTCGGCACTTTTGCGTTCGAAGGCAATTTACAAAGTCCTCTGATATATACGAGGGGCGTTCATAAAGTTCGTATCATTGTCACGAAGGAATAGAGATTGATCAATCAAACTTTAGTAGGAGTTGAGACTTTCTCTACATGTTCGCCACCAAGCGTTATCCACTTTTGCAAGCGATGGACCACATGCCGGAGGCCATTGTTTTAGAACTCCTCGTTTTGAGTGTTCAGGAATCGCACCACTTCAGCAATCACTTGGTCGTCGTCCTTGAAATGCTTTCCTCTTGTTTGGCCACACTGGAAGCGTCAACGCCATTTAACCATAGTTTCATAAACTTGGGCGTTGTGCCAGAACAATGCTCCCAGATTTTAATGAATATCCTTGGCATTGCTTCCCCTCAAATGGAAAAAAAATGGATCACTGCATGTGCTTGGCACCGACGGGTGGTGCCATTTTGGTTTCGACTCCCTAGCGGCGTTCCGCGCTACTATAGCACGCGATGTGTACACTGTGCGGAAACTAGAGGGACGAGCGCTCATGTTGATGCCTGTTTTGTTCCGCTTTTTTAAATTTTTTGTGCCGATAATACGAACTTTATGAACGCCCCTTGTAAGTAAAATATTCTTCTGTTCAGTTCCTCTAAAATTTAATTCGGAACCGAATGGTATAACAAGTATTCATATAAGTGGATCCGTTTCGTAACTACAGCGAATTAAAAGGATTAAGAAAGTGGTGCTCGTCTTCTTTATATTTTATGTTCATGCTTCCCCTGAGATGGCGCTCGCTCTCCAAGAAAAGGTCATAATGTAGTTCGGGAGCTCGGCGTTATTCTCGGTGTTCCTACGCGCGCGCATGAGCTGTTTCAGTCTGGGCGCCGGACGCGTCAGAGCGGTCTCGCTTTCCCGGAGGGTGCCCCGGTTGTAGCTGGAAACAACACATTCCCGTTTGAACCCGTGACGTTACAAACCATTCCCGAAAACGCCATTCGCATTTGAACCCATCACGTCACCACCTATTCCCAAAACGCCCTGTACTTCTCATTCCTTTTTTTTTTTTTTAACAGTCTTCTTCACTTACTTTTCGTCTGAACACCTTTCTTGTTTGAAAAAGATTGATAAGTTCTTTATTTTTTTATTTTAATGCATACAAATACATGAGTTTCTCTCAAACACTTGTGCACCTAGGGTGTTTCTACTGTAGCCACCTTTTAAAGAATTACTTAAAAATAACCGCTTCTATACCCTTCGGCGGAGCAGACATTGCGCAATAAGACGTTTTATGGGTGATAAATCGGACCGAAAAGGCAAGGCTGAATTCACACTTCATTTTTGTTTGACATTTTTCAGGCATACAATCCTTGTGCACACAGAATGACCAGGAACCTGAAAATTCATCTGCCTTTGTTCAAGAAGTAAAAAAAAAAAAATCACACCGTCAGAAAGCGGACATTCTAGTTCAGATAGTTTGCGATTTCTGGTGGTTTACTTGTGTCCCCTGACCCGCACGGCACCACCCTTTGCAGGTTGCAGAAAATATATCCTTGTCAAAGCCTCATTCTTCTTGATCAAGTGAATGAATATGTAAATGTTCGGGTTGGCTCTCCCTGACATTGCGCTAATCTTTCGGTGCCACGACTCCAAACCGTTGCTGATCCGTGGTGGTTCCACTATTCAATGGCATGGTGGTTCCACTGTTCAATGGCAAAATTTTCATTCATCTAGGTGCCATCGAAATAACCAAGCGCAGGGGTGACGCCTGAAACACCGAGAGCAGCCCTCGCTGCTCAAAAAGAGCCACGCACGCTGTGCGTGGGGAATGGAGACAACCAGTGCTACCATTTTTCTAATAAGCGACCTAAGCGCGTACGTTAGATCACAAAGGGGGCTGAATGATATGTTTGAGCTAATTCATCTGACTGAATCCCGTCGAAGGCAAGATGTATGACATTGGTCGAAGTATGAAGGTTGTTTCGGGAAAGGTCAAAGTGATAAAAGTTGAAATGAAAAGGTTTTTTCGGGCCGGGTTGAAACGGGAAGGGGCGAACGAGAAGCTTGAAATGGGAATGGGGTGAAATTTGAACCACCCATGCCCCTCCTCCCCCGGGTGGCGTCCCCGCAGAGAGAGAAGTTTCTAGACCAAAGGGTGTAAAGTTTTACGATCATCTGGTTCTTTCCGTGAGTTCGTTTGGTATTTGAAGTGTCCAGAATGTCAAGGTCCTTGGCGTAATATTTAATGATTACACGCGATGGGACGATGAAGTTTAAACTGTTGCTAAAAACTCTCAAAGGCCGTAGGAACGATTTATATGTATAAAAAAATGTATTACCTCTTCTCTATTTTACGATTTTTATAGCTCTATTTTATGCTGGTTGTAACCGTTGTTTTCTAACCTGGGAAAATACCACTGTTACAAATATTCACACCCTCCATATATTGCAGAAAACAGTAGGTCGCATTTCGGAAAATGCAAAGAATGAAACCACACGGCACTAGTATTCGAAAAATCAAGTATTGTCCAGTATATATATGATTGCAAACTTTCCCTAACATACAAAATAGCTTTCAGTAATCCGAACAGTAATTTAATCACACTTTCCTGTCTTCACTTAAAACGTAATTTGTATTCCATACGCCATGCCTGCTGTGGGAGATCTGGACGGTCTCCCACACCAGGACGAACTATAGAAATCAGATGGTTAGGTATCAGCTTCTTCTTGTGTGAAGAGAAACAAATAAAATAGAATTGAATTGAAACTTTCACTGATAATGAGAGGTGATTTCTATGTAGGATTAACCCGAGACTGGGTAGAGAAGAAACATCAAAACGCAGAAGAGACAGTAAATAGACAATTAATTCAACATGGTTAATATTCACCAGCTCACCTGAACCCTTACGATGTTTTCTGGGATTTCCATATTGGTTCACAAAATTGATTTTCAGTTGCAAAAACGAAGGTGGTTACAAATGACTATATTTATGTCCAGTGATTAGTAGCAAAATGAAGGTACATCGATAAGAAAAGCTATTTTAAACATTCATTCTGAACACATGCATGTCCAGAGGGTGCAATCGCGAGTCATTGAGCGAAGCGCCCCCACAAGTAACGCTAACATAATATTTCTTTTGACCGCAGCGATTTTCGCACAATAGAGGAGACAATTTGTTTATTCACACATTCGAAGAAAAGGTACATAAAGACTTCACAACTTGTAGTTTCAGCCCAACTAAGGTTACCTACAGAATCGATCCTGTCCTGTGTTGAAACAGATAAAGGGCAGATTGATCCAACCGACAGTCGCGCGCCTTCAACGATGTCCAAATAAATCGTTTCTGCTCCCCTTCAACGCACCTCAAGGAGGGAGATATTTGCATTTAGAGCTACGTCTTCATCGAGCGTGCAGTAGCTACTGAGCAAAATAAAATACCAAACTGACTCCCAATCGCTCGCGGCAAAGTACGCTTCAGAAAAGGCGATACTGCACGTCACTGCAGATAAAAATCGAAACTACAAAGTCGAAGAAGAGGGAACCAGCTTTTTATTTTACTTTTCTAGAAAATCATGCTGCAGCTACCTCGCAACTCCAAAGCCTCCGCGGAAACCAGCAATATTTACAATCAACCACGCACAGATCGCGTGCGATCGGCCGGAAAACAGCAAACCCTTCGATTTAAACACACACGCGACCCCTCGTGAGTGGTAACATTTTACAACTCGATCATCTTTTCTTTCTCCTAAGTCGGCACCCGATAAAAGAACAAAAAAAACACGATATTTTCACACCGTCGCAGACAGGTTTCCAAGCACCCTACCTACGAGCAGCTACAAGTGTCACCCGCACAACCGCCCAGCGCAGAGGCCGCGATCTCAGCCCCCGCATGATACGCGCTTCAGACGACAACGCCCGTCTTTCCCACCCCTCCCGCGTGGCCAGGACACGCCGCACTCGAATCCACGCTCATAGCCTCCTTTATACTCACAAAGCCTGAAAGTTCGACGACAGACATATAAAGTGCCCGGTCGCAAAATCGGAGCGCGAGGTTCTGGTAGCACAGATCATCAAAGAGCCATTTTCTCGAGAAACCTGGACGTCAGCGCACAGCTTTCGCAGCGGCGAGGACCCGAAACACGCTTGTTCGCTCGAGAGAAGTGTGTTTCGGCGTCTCGCCGCAGCGGGGCGCCAGTCACGTGACTCTCCTCTCATCCGTTGTCTGCCGCTCCACCTCCATTTCGGCGGCCGCTTATCGTGGCGATCTGCCAGGTCTTGTCAGTATATAGGAGGCTATGCCACACCAAACAGCAAATGCGCGCGCTAGAGAGAGGGAGAGGTCCCTCGTGCGCTTGAGGGATCTACTATTTCATAAGAAAACGCCAGTCCTGTCGTATGTGTGTGCCTCTTCGTCCTTATTCAGTTTGCGCTCTTCCAGGTGGAGACGGCGGACCGGCTCGCACAGTCATAACTGAGTCAAGAACCGTAGTAAAAACAAGTACGGTTTCTCACGGAGCATTACTTAATTTTCCTCTTTATGCTGGGAACTTAGATAGTATATGTAGGTGCATTTCAGATTAGATACATGTTACCTTATCAACACGTACATGTTTCAAACGCCAAAAGCATCGCTTCTGCCTCGGATAACCAAATCTTGGGAGAACTGCTTCGCACGGCGTATGAACTTTGAGCAAAACTTCCTTTTCCTGAGGTGAAAAGGAGTATAGAATGTGCAACGAGTCGACGACTGGGCAACATCTCGCGCGCCATCTGTATTCTGAAAAAAAGCGAAAGCGCGTAGCCGACGCAGTCACACCGCACTGCTAGCTTAGAATAAAACAAAATATATGCTACGCAAAAAAAAAAGTTTATTATTTGTCAATTTTGTATGTTTGAGTGATTATCAATGCCGCACAGGAGCGCGCAGTGAACCTGACCTCCAGATGATTGGAAGTTTCTTTTGTCCATAAGACATTGCTGAACAAGTGTATCACAACGAAACTTGCAGAAGCCGTTACCGCAAGCCTTCTTCAATATTCCGCGCCCGGAAGGACGTATTCGGCGCACGCGGAGTAGTTTCAGCAATCATGGCGACGAGCAATATGTCTGTAGGTGAAGAGCAGCGGAGCATAATCAGATTTCTGACGAAGGAGAAAGTTAAACTAGATAAAATCTGTAGAAGACTGCAGCCCAGTATCAGGAACCTACAACGTCACCGACAAAAGTGTACGAATGGTGTCGAGAGTTCGGCGAAGGACGACAGCCGGTGACAAATGAACCGGACGGACATGTTCGCCCGGCTGCAGTCACGCAGCCCAGTTATTTTTACGCCGAAGGAATCCGGGAGCTATTTACAATGGCAGCAGCACCCGGACGTGCGTGAGAATCACTTTCGAAACCTCACGTAGTTTCGTGCTTGTCGGATTATTCGTTTCCGCCGCAGAAATAAACGTCCCGGTCAACCTTGAGCTACTTTCGTACAAGCTGCGATCATTGTTAACACCTTCGTTGTCTGGAGGGGCAGACGTGTTCGGCATATATATTGCAACCGCGCGCTGATATCAAATTTGCAGATTCCAAATTCTATTTCCCCTTTTTTTTTCTCCTCATGAAGTGGTATATGTGTGTGTATGTGTGTGTGTGTGTGTGTTGGGGGGGGGGGGTTCAATTGGAAGAGAACGTTGATTTCGCTTTCTTACGCCTCTTTACTCAAGAACAGCCGCAGCACTTCGTTTTGGGTAATCAAGTTTTCTGGAGTTTGTGCAGTTTCCAGAAGAGCGCGTGCTTTACCATTCTCGAAACGAACGACTCAATTGAATTCTGGTCAGAAACGAAGCTCATTGCTTTAGCATTATGCATACTTCGAGCCCGGCGATGGGCAGAATGCTCTGCGGAGAGCAAGTCGTCCGCTTCTTGCGCAGGAGCAGCGGTGACGTCAGAACGACGCCGAGCTCTGATTGGCTCCAATTGGAAGTATAGCGGGTGGACCTCAGCGCTAGATACCTTGAGGTCTACCTCCAAGGCATCTGGGTCTACCCTCAAGGTATCGCTCCTCAGTCAATGAGACTGCAGTGTTATCCGATAAGAAGGCCGAAGAACCAATCACGTAGCTAGAAGCATGCGGTGGCGCTGCTGTCGCTAGTGCGCATGCGCAGACGCTTCCTCTCGTGCAAATATGGTTTCTGGGCACGGGCGTTCTCTACATCTGGTGTGAGCACACGCGGGCGTGTTTTTTAAAACAGCGTGTTGGTCTATAGAAGAAACCACTACAGCAAAAGGATACCTGCGACGAGTCGCCAAAGCGTCCGTCGAACTCGAAAAGGCAGCAAGACGCAAAGGGCTAATGGAAAGACTCTTTTAAGTTTGGCTAACTTGTGATTCGGTTAATCTCGTGTTGTGTATACTCTGTCTAGAAAATTCGGTGCGTTTAGTTTTACTGCAAAGCACCTGGAAGAGCCAACAGCTGCAGTCTACGGAGAGAGTTCGGCGAGTAACGAGGCTAGAAGTGTGTTTAGTTCGAATAAAATGGTCCGCTCTGTTTGTCACAGCGCAGACGGACATTTTTAGTTCGCGCTGTGACAGTCGGGCTCAGTGTCATCAGCGCAGGCTAATTTTTTTTAGGTCTACAATTATTTTATTTTCCGGCATTGGCCGAACTTCCGCCGACGACTACAGCCATTTGTTTTCCCCAAGTAATTCGTGAAAACCTAAACGAGCTGCACTCGTTGTCACCTCGAGAAAAAAAAGTTTTGCGAATTCTTTCTACGTTACCCGAAGTAGTTCTTACAATATGTGGTTGTCGGAGGCTGAAACGTTGCTTTTAGCGTCCGAAAGGTGCACTTGTTGATAAGATAACGCATATCCAATCTAAAATTAGTCTAAATATGTCGTAATTCTTTGTATAGAGGGGTAAATTATTAACACTCCGCGAGGAACTGGACTCTTTTTTAACTACAGTTTTTGAGGGGAAAATGAGTACATATTTCTTAGAGTGTAGAACACGAGAGAGATGGCGGGTTTTCTGTAGTCGGCAAGGCGCAACTTTGGAAAAGTGCGTTGACAAGAAAATATGCCAAAATTTGTTGTGAGAACGTAAGTCTATATTGAAATTACGTTTTCGCAATTTCAATGTGGACACACACATACACACACACACGCACGCACGCACTCAATCACGCATGCATGCACACACACACGCACGCACACACACGCGGTTTTGAGTTCACTTTGGTGCAGAACACGGAAACAAAGCAATCACGGCGAGCACTCCAAGGGTCCCAAAAAATAACAAAGCTCAAAATACAATAAGATTTTAAGAAATACAAATTATTTTCGCAGAGACATCGAGCGAGTGAAACATCATGCCCAGTGTCCCTCCACACATCGCAGTTTGGCGCCTACTTGTATATCGAGTTTCGGCATTCGATGGAATCTTTATATTGTTCGATTTGATTGTCTCTCTAAATATTCTGCGAGAATTTGAAATCACGTACTCACGTAGTTTTTTCTTTATTTCTTAAAGTGTATAATTTTTTTTGCGCGAAAGGACGGTTGCGTGTTCGGGATGCGATGGAATCTCACAAAAAAAAAAAAATAATAATAACTTAATATTTAAGGTTTTTTTTTTTTTTTTTACGAGACGAAATTGAGAGTTTGTTTTGACAATGAATAAAGAACATAAAACATAACAGAATCAGATCAGTCAGTCTCCTTAGATGTGAGACTTAGGAATACAATCGATTATGAGGAGAGACACTACATAAAAACAAACTAGCAATGAAAAACAACAGAAATGAAAACCGCGGCAACTAATACCCAGCCAGCACATTTTCAGCGTTAGTGAAAAGTTACAGTGAGGTTTCAATTAGGTATTATAAAAAAAGAAGAAGGAGGGAGAACAATAATTCTGTTCCCAAGTGCATCTTTCGTTTTCTAGAGTTCTGCCATATCGAGTGTATTTATAGCTCCGAAGATAAACAGTCTTTTTTTTAAGGTTGCGTAGCGTATACGTTTCAATGTTCTTTTATGTATAGGATGCCTGCCACCGGTCGTTTCCTGAACTGAGGCTTAAAAAGACGAAAATCACTGAGATCATAAGAAGCACAGGGCGTGGCTGATGAGGTTTAGGCTTCTTGCTTCGTGATTGTTTCACAGACGTTCTTAACGGCTAATGCCGTAACCTCGTTGGCTGTTGAGTGATCATAAAATGCTCCGAATACAGCACGCCCCGCGCTTGTGAAGCTTTCAGAGACTAGAATGTGACGACATGGAGAGCGATATAGTTTACCAATTCTTAACGTTTATTCAAAATGCCGCTGTCTATTTCGGCCCAACCAAAAACAAGCGATGGCGGCCGTTGTGTCCATTCGTTCCGAGGTGTCCTAATGAATTCATGCATAAAAATATGGCGGACCTGATCTTTTTCTCTCTCTCTTCTTATATGAACTTTATGGCACACGCGGTGGCTTCCGTGAACCGTTCGTACGTCGTTCTGTGTTTTGTCCCTTGTCCGTATGCCCAGTCTCGGGTTTACAACTATGCGCAAACCTTTCGCTTGGATACAAAGCAAAGGCCTCTCATTGGCAGCCTGAATATGTTTACTTGTTTGTTTCTCTATCGAGATTTTATGCGGGCCGCTGCAGTCCACGAAAGAACCCAACCACTTCTCCGGCCCCATCCGCCATGTTATAAGAACACTAACACCCCCAATTATTTTTTTTTAATTTTTTGCCTGGCAGTTTGACTTTTTGTTAGAAGATTACCGAATCAATATTTTGCTACAGCGTTCCGCATATTTTAATAAAGACAAAAACCGCAGCTGCTCGAAACCAAAACTGGACTGGGAAGGAAGAAGAAATATAGAGGAGGAGAAAGTTGCCGAAACTCACGTGACTGTGCAACTTTGTTTTCCTTTCAGTCAACGTATTTGCAGCTTTTTAGACGCCACGAGAAATGGGTATCATATTTTCTATCTATCTTTAATATTGTGTGTGCCTTTGATGGCCTACGAGTGATTATCTTTGGTGGTTGTTTCTAAACCGTAAAAAACGGCACGTGACCACGGAGAAGAGAGTGAGCGCGACTCACACCGGCCAGTTCTCAATTGGCGATTTTCGGGCGAAAAAAAAAACGAAGTTCGAGCCGTAAATTGTGTTCAGGGTGGTTGGGCTCTAATACGTCATTTACAAATAAAAACCTTGGCACAAATACCGTGTCAGTATAGTCTTTTAAAGCACTTCGAATCGGCCACGTCCGCGTCAGTTGAAGTTCCGTAGAACGAACGGTTCGCACCAAAACGACTCACAAAAACTCCTTCTTTGAAGTCGTGAAGGATTCGCGCGGCGAAAACGATTCGCGTGGGCGAATCATTTCGGGGAGGAAATGCTTGCGTCTAAGCAACCTAAAACTGGTGTCCCTGCCAAAGAAAAGACGAAAGCTTGTCAAGTTGATTTTCTCTGCACTTTCCTCTTCTGGCAGAGCTGAAATTATACGCATGTCGTGTAGATGAGGCAACCTAGCTGATAATCACGTCAATTAAACTATAATGCACCCAACAAACGTATGTGTGCTCACTTTCCTGTAGGACACAAAACAAACAATAAGGGCAAAATAACGAAGAAAACAAAATTTTCAGCCCTTCTACTCTGGTGAAGAAGGAAGAGCAGCGAAGCTGTACTATGGTGGGAATGAAGTAATGGCCGGCCGCAAGTCGACAAGCCAGAGAGGAAAGGCTGGAAAGGTTGCGCCATCTCTGAACGACGGCGGAAACCAGATAACCGGCTTGTCGGTTGTCTGGTTACCGCCGTCGCCTATAGGTGGCGATAGCTGTCCAGAGTTTCG
The DNA here is from genome assembly GCA_037355805.1 of Ixodes ricinus. Lineage (NCBI taxonomy): Eukaryota > Metazoa > Arthropoda > Arachnida > Ixodida > Ixodidae > Ixodes > Ixodes ricinus. The sequence continues at coordinate 41,630 of JAZHYW010036236.1, forward strand.
TGTCATCATTTGTTTGCTGAAGAATACGATACTGGGGAAACTAGTCCTGATAACCAAAATATTTTATAAAAATAAAAATTTTCCGTGAAGTTATTGAATTTACAAGTTACACCGGCCGCGAGGATTCCAGGAGGCGACTCTCTACTGGCAACACTGAAAAATCCCTACTTTTCCCCACCCGCGTACGTCACGGTTGGGCAAGCGGACGAGCGACTCGGGCAGCCGCGAAGTGGCTTTCCGGGCGCCAGCGATCGAGATTATTTTTTTTGCAGCTTCAAGGTTGAAAGTTCCTCCGCAATGGGTAGCAACCTGTGCTCCGCGATAGATCATAGGAACAGTGCCGGGAAAAAGCTTCTTTTTACCCTTGTTTTCGTGGGAGAAAAAAATGCGCTTCCAGGCAGTAATGGAGGCCAGCCACGTCAAGGTGCTTTAGAGCGAGCTGTGCGCCGAGAGAACTAGTGCAGTGGCGTCACAAGGGTCAGCGGCACCCGGGGCGGTAACCCGCCGCGACCCCCCCCCCCGCTCTCGCGTAGCCCGCCGCGGCCCCCCCCCCCTCCGGTCTCGCGTAGCCCGCCGCGACACCCCCCCCCTCTCGTGGCCCGCCGCGACACCCCTGAGTGCTGCACCCGGCCCCCCCTCGTGACGCCACTGACTAGTGTCACGTGAAACATTTTCGCTTATGCTCGGAATACTTATAGCCGCGTGCAAGTTGAGTATCCTTCAACAGCTGGAACAGCTTCAAGAGCGGCACGCGCAAACTCAAGCCGGTTTTGACCACTATACGACATCCGTCCAAAGAAGAGCGCTAATAATATCGTGAAAAATAGTACACAATCTAGCACTATAGTCGACATTTCGCACAGTCACATTTGTTATTCACAATTAATCCAGTGTTTTTTTTTATGTTTTTTTTTATAAACATTAGTTCTGTTTCGGACGTTGAATCTAGCTCGGGCTACTCTCGGAGTCTCACTCATATGGCCGATATGTTGAAGATGAGAAGTGAAACGTCTAAACAAAGTTCAAGTCTGAATTTGGACATGAATTTCGACATACTGCAATATTTGTCTGCTATTACAGGGGTTTATGGAGCAGGTGTTGAGCTCCATTAATATATGATATAGAGCCTTTGTCTGGTCTGTCAAATGGTTGGTGTGCTATATTCTCTGCACAAGAAGTGATGAAAACGTCTTTAATTTATTTTATTGCGGAGAAATTTTATATAGGGCTGAAAAGTTTTTTTTAAAACCATAAAAATATTGTAAGCAGCCTGAGAGAGTGCAGGGGAGCTGGTAATTAATCGACATCTTGTAGACCCTGAGATGGGGAACGATTTTTTTATCGTTCCCCATCTCAGGGTCTACAAGATGTCGATAAAAATATTAATGTCATTGAGGGGAGGCATGCAAATTTACAGCTAATGGAAACCGTGCTAAATCAAAACTTAATTTTAAAAAAAATCTTATATTGTATTACTCCCTTTCCATGTGCTCTCGCAGATGAGTGTTTGAACGCGTTGCATACTACTCCAAAAGTTAAAAAAAAAAAATAGGGTACACGTTTGTTTAGTAACGTTTGTTAACTTATTCTGAAATAAAAGTTTTATGATGTCTTTCTGTACCTTATGCACTATTTTATCAAGCAAATATTGTTTATTTTAAGATGAACAGTGTATTTGTGTATTTTATACGCATTCCATTGCGCTTGATGTTTGGGTTGGTGGTTGCGGAGTTCTTTTAATTGTCATTTTAACACGATCTTCATGACCAGTAACCTGCCATCAGATCTACACGAATGCAGTTCATCCCATTTTATACATTTCATTGTTTACGAAAATCACAGTCGACATGTGTTAGGTCCTAGCCCAGCACGCACATGTTCGTCGTTTTGGAAGGCGAGCAAAGTACGTACCACACGCACGAACGCTGAAAATGGCATCGACCAGAAGCGCTTTTCAGAAATGGTCTATAGATCTTTTGCTAAGTTACTTAAGTACCAAGGAGCATATTCATGCCACAAGAGTAGTTACACGTGCTGGTGCCTGCAACAGTAACTTTTCTAAAGAAAATCTAAAACAAATGGCACGTTTCTTCAGGTTATACGAGCGTGTGGGGCACCTGTACCCACATTCCGAGCATTTTCCGTGGTTTAACAGCTCCGCTGTAAAAAAAGAAAAACGGACGGATTTCCGTTAATGACGAAGTCATGAATACGATTAAACCAAAAAATTCGGTCGGCGCGGGGACAGTGCGTACGACGTTTGCCTTGCTCAGTGCGTCTGCGCACATCAAAGTTTTTAAATGCGACCGAATGTTAAGATTTGTCATTTGCTGGGATAATTTTTTTTTCGCCGTGATTTGCTGTCTTTGTAAGACATGTTTCTAAGGTTCGCATCGAGGCAGCAGTTTGTGCTAATAGAAATGAAGTGTTTTTTTTTCGGAATTAAATTTTTTCGCCCAAATGCAATGACTACAAAACATTCAGAAGCTGCATTTTATTCTCATTAAAGGAACCTACGAGGCCACCGCAGCCTTATTCATTGACACCAGCGGAATTTCATGTAGGAGCATTCATAAATACCTGTAAATCCGTTGAACGGCGAGCCAGGCTGGGGCGGATTTGAATTTCTAAGAATATTTGACTTCACGAACGAATGTGATGTCACGGCGGAAGCGTTACCCAAATATATTTTGTTAATAATTGCAATATTACCAAAATACTACACATTTGTTTCGTAAAAAAGCTGGTGTGTGTCGGTTTTTTTTCATGAAAAAGTCGACTTTTCGGTGGAGCGCACCCCCCTCCCCTTTCCTCTATATGCCCTCCCCCTTAAATACGTCCCTTCGTAAAGGTAGCATAGACTTAATAGGCAACCTGCAATGCTGTTTGGTTTAGCGCTATCTAGCGACTGAAGCAAGAAACATTGGGTATGCCTGGGAGTGGCGGCTGCATTGTTCAAACGTGAGCTATTACTATGATGGCGCAGCTTAGCGTAGTGTCTTAAGCAAGATATACTGGGTAGACCAGGATGCCGTGATCGCAAAACATGCCATTACGGCGGAAGCCACGGCCCTGGTGAGCCAATCGGAAAGCGACTACAAATCACCTGAGTGCGTTTTTACAGCGATGAGGTATGAGGCTTTTTGCTTTGTCATGCTGCAATAAGTGTGCGTTGCGCTCGTATACGTAACACATATCGAGGCCGTCGGCATGCAATGTGGCGTGGCGTTCAACCTTTGCCAAGTTACAACGAGTCAGGGTATAACCGTGGGCTCTCACTCTGCTGGCGCCGCCTGGCTGTTGTCGGCTGGCTATAATGGTGAAGACTAGGCTGTTTCCTCTAATGTTGATGATGATGATGTTGATTTGAGGCTGTTTCCTTTAAATCGAGCGAAGCAATGAACCTTTTTTCCACTAACGAGCGCCGTCTGGGAAGTCGTCTGCAAACTACAAATGAAGTGCAGTAAAACATGCCACCGACCGGAAAATACATTGGCATCGTGCCGTTGTACGGGTCTATGATGCTCATGGCCAACTTTGTGGGACATTCCGGGGAATAAGAATTTTTAAGGAAATAGCAAAATAATAATTGACTTGCGTTCTATGATACCCCGGCAATTACAGTCCTCGGGAACATTACGATCTTTTGTCAAGAAAAAAGCAGAACTCGATACAGTTTGTTCGTGCGGCCCATAGGATTCAATGCAAAACACATTGTAGTGCCGTGGAATAAAAACTATACGCGTCCAAAAGTTAATTACTCCTAATTGATATCTTAGGACCGTTATCTAAAATATTCCGAGGAAACATTTGCGATGCTTGTTGTTGTTCAGTCTGAAATCCTCATTTGAGTGCACGCGCCGAGGCGGTGATGTCCAAGAAAGTTGGGGATGTTTTATGCCCCATACTACCGATACTCAGAAAAGAATCGACGGAAAATACGAGATACGCGCAAAGATAGGTGCTGAATATCTTGGTCGTGCGGGACTTTGCCCTCCGAAAATTGTGGAGAGCGGGAATCATTGCCAGAGGAGAGGATGCACGCATGCGCAGAAGCTTACTAAAAAAGGTCACTTGGTCTAAAGCTCAACGGTAGCATGCTTCCGTCTATCTCAGATGAAGACCGCGTTTGGTCCATACCATTAATTCCCTGACGTCCTAAAGTACGAAAATAATCAAGCGGTGACTGACGGAACTTTTTAGAACTAATAGATCGGGCACAAGTTCGGGACTAAATCTCAATATCTCGGCTCACTTCAGGATAAAGTTTGAAAGAAACAATGAGACGATTTTTTTATTTAAATCAGAAATACGCTACGCAACGTCAAACTGAAAGTCTCGCTATGTCGCTGTTTTAATAAGGGTTCGTTAGGTCCATGTCGATTATTCCCCGGACGTTTTACGTGGCTTACTTTGAATTGGTTTGCTAGAAAAGTGGCTGAGGGCACGGATCAGCAAAAGCCGCGTCTCCAAGAGATTAACCGCATACACCAATCAGGCATTGCGCGGTTCTTCTCCGTCCTACACAGAGAATCCAATTACGAGATACCGTAAGTAAGCTCATTGGTCGTTTTAATTAGATTTTCGGAAAGCAGCATTAAAACGATACTCTCTGCCGGGCGTAATTACTGATGAGATTACAAGAAACACTATAACCAGTTCACGTTCCTGAAAAAAAAAAAGAACCAATTACAATTTTAAATACTCAAGCTAATAATATTACCTGAAGTGCGTCAAGAGAGTAGCTACAGCTTTTCCTTCGTTTTTAGAGAATGCATGAAAATGTGTCAAGTTTGTTTAAACGAATCCCTGAATCCACCTCGTAGGGGATGGAACTGAAGTTATGTGCCTTGTCGTTTATACCCGTTTCTTGTTCGGAGTTCATGTATTTTTGTTATAATGAGCAGAAACTCTTAATCTTATACTGTCACCTGACAGCGCAGGAAAACGAGAACGCCAACCGCAATTCGAAGCAACAAAAGTTGCTGTCGAGATTTAAATTTACGAGCTGCGCACTTCCATAACAAAAAATAAATTACGCTTAATCAAAATGCTTTGAATAATACTGTGTATAGTTATATTGGTTCCTTCTACCGCACTGACCTCAAACCTTCTTGGGCTTTTCCGAAACGTGTAATATTTCTCGGGAAAAAAAGTGTAAAGCCTCTAATAACGATTTTAACCAAAGCATTTGGAGGATGGCGAATGAGCGTTTACGTTTTCTATAGCATGCTCGTGGGGTCTGACGCATGTTTGAATTATAATATCAGCACTTTTGACTTCTGTTCTTGCACTGTAGAGTGTGCACGCTTTATTATTATTTTTTCGGACTGATCTTTACTTTGTGGAACGTTTTTTGTTTCTATATAATTACCCGAAAAAGTTTCATTTCGTTTCTTGTAGCTTATTTTGTTTGTTCTTCACTGACGATTTGCGAACAACGATAAATGTTTAGAAGGGTTTGCACTTGGGCTAGTTGGTGATTAATAGTTTAGAGGGTAAAATCGCTAAAAAAAACAAAAGACAACAAGCGCATTGTGGTGTTGGTCTCTTTGACCTGTCCGTTGTGTTTTTTAGCACTTTTACCCTCTAAACGCTGAATGTTTATCTTTTAGTATGGATATGCACAGCTGCTAATTGTCTATCTTGAAACACAAGCAGGTTTTGCTTTCGTAGGCCAAAACCACTTGCATCTAGTGTTTCACGTGAAGAAACTCCATTTTATTCTATAACAGATCGTCTTGCAATCCAAACAATGCCGCTTATTTTGAAGTACATGATCATTCACTGTGCAGGAAGTACATATATATGTATTTTTTTCTTCACAGAATGCAGTCGCTTTTGGTCGGATTCGCCACAACCCTTCTCCTCGCCATGGCCGTGACCTCAGCTTCCTCTCAAGGACACCTCAGGTACGAAAACTGCACTGGGAAAAACGGGTCCAAGTTGACTGAGGTGCTCTAATCTGTAGAGAAACGAAGATTCTTCAAAGTTCTACATGATGTAGTTTTATTACGATGACGAGATCAAACCTTAATACTAATCAAATCTCTCGTGCGAAGCTACGTTGCTTGGAACGCGTCGTGTCTGACTGGTGTGTTTAGCGTCATATTTCGTCCGTGCATCGAAAACGGCCATCAAGTGGCAACAAACGACGTCACAAAAGTCGGAGTGTCATGCTGTCACATATCGCGAACCTGGCGGTTGGTGGCACAAGTTCCGGCAAAAAGCACGAGCGAACGTGAGTGTCGCTGTCGTCGTGGCGTCCCAACTCTTGGCTGCCGAACCTTTCGTGCACTGTCAATGCGGAGGGCAAGTCGTCTGCTCCTTGCGCAGGAGTTGCAGTGACGTCAGAACGACGCCGAGCTCTGATTGGCTGGGATTGAAAAAAATAGTGGCAGATCTCAATGCGAGATGCCTTGAGGTCTATCCACTATTTTTTTTTCAATCAGTCAATAAGAGCTCGGCGTCTGTTCTGACGTCACCGCAACGCAGACGACATGCACTCCGCATTGCTGGAGAGCGACCCGCAGCAGAACAGGCGTCTGTCACGCACGCCACCGCTTCTGTGACGCCGCCAGGATCGCGGCAGGCGACAGCGTGACACTTCTATGACGCCATCAGGCGGAAATCGCCTGAGGACCCGTTTTTCTTGGACGCGGCAAACCGTTCCAGGCAGCATATGTGAAGGTTAATCGAGACAGCCAGAGGTTGGTACACTCAGGCTTTTCGCTTCGTTGTTCTGCGTTCTTATCGGAAAATGCTGCAATCTCATTGGCTGTCGAGAGATAATAAGATGATCAAAACTCGCCACGCCCTGCTTTTCTTTTTTTAAGGTTGACGTATAACTTTGGTTTTCTGCAGGGAAGAAAATCCTTTTAACTCTCTCCTAAGCAGCGAAAAAGCCAAGTTGGGGCAAGGTAAAAAGTGGAGAGGATATAGAAAGCTGGGGGGTCAGACGCCGAGGCTGAGATGCTGCGCTATTGCTCAATATAGCGTGTGCGACATAATAGGGAGTTTTAGAATAGCGCACGCTAAAGCTTTGCGTACGCAAAGAATAGCGTCGTCGCCACTGCGCATGCTCCGAACGCAAACCAGGTTTTGCGCTTTGCGTGCGCAATTTTAGCGTGCGCTATTTCTCGGAAATAGCGTGCGTACGCAAAGAGTCTTTGCGCTTCTCCAAGGAGGATTCGTGATGAGAAGTTGGCTAAAGCCAAGACGAGCAGAGTTAAAAAATGGCGGCTTCCAGGATTATGTCGGCGGCTGCTTTGGCGGCGTCGTGAGTGCGACGTCAGCGGCATTCTCGCGACTGCGATTTTCAGTACGGGACGACATTGCACTCGGTTTGGCAACGATCACCGGCAACTTGATGCTTGTGACGCGCGAACATTTCTCGGCAAAGGTACGATGTGCGAAGGTCAGTACACGAGACCTCTCTTGCCGAGGCGACGCAAGCGGGCACGACCGGTCAACCGCTCGCGTCGGATTCTCATGTTTAAACAAATCTAAAGTAATACTCTGGACCAAAAAACTTGTTTTTTTCTAGAGTTACAGCATTTCGTGTGTGAAATAAAAATTGTGACTGTATCTTGGTGGCGTCGCAAGCGCGAGATGCTTGGGCTTTTGCGTCTCGACGGAGAAACGCTATTCTAAAACTCTCTCGCGTCGCGTGCGCTAATACAAGCGCTAAATTTAGCGCTAGCGTGCGCTAAAATTGCGTGCGTTATTCTAAAACTCCCAAATGTCTTCGATTTCGGGTGAAAGCTGCGGGCTTTCAACCGAGATTGAAGATTTTTTCGCCTGTTTGGCTCATTGCCGCCCGTCCTTCGGATCGCGCGCAGGCCAAAGCGGGACGTGTACTACGACTCCTCCCTGGATGCCGGCGAAGACTACCTTCTTAACCTCCTCCGGAATCGAGTCAAGTAAGTGTTGCTTATCCACGCTAATTCACAATCGATGTCCATAAAAAAAAAGTTATTGCAAATTGCTGGGAAATTGTGATGCGTACGTGGAACATTCTAGCATCACAAACACTTACGTTGAGTTTCACGTTTGTAAAAAAAAATTGGGGTGTGTGTATGTTTTACAGCCGAGAACTTGGTCTGCCTCAACGGGCAACGAGTCTCCCAGCTGTAGATGAGAAATTTAGCCAGAGCGGTACAATCACTAGCCTGGGATCTTTAACTGGACCCCAGGCTAGAATGGGGTCCAGTTAAATAAATGGGAGGATCGTTGGCGGAGTGTGTTAAAGCGCACACCCAGCTCGGAGCACGTGGAGCGAAAGCCCGCGCTGCAGAACCCAGGGATCCTGGGTTCGAGCCCCACCCCTGCCCATTTCGATCTGGATGAGCATCGTACCGGCGTGTGGTCGTGTATCACTACTGCGTGAGCACGTTAAAGACCCCAGGTTAGCAGTCGTACTGCACTGGCAAAATTGCTCATCTACAGTGTAAACCAGTGTCGCCCCATCCTGGCAGACCGACCGTACGCTGTATATATTACTAAACGTCCAAATTAGACTTTTTTTTTTCGGGGGTGGGGGGTCTTTAATTTGAATTACGCAGTAGTGATACACGACCGTACACCGTACGCGGTACGATGCTCATCCAGATCGTTTCACGTATGTAGGGCTGAGAAACCTGGCGATCCTCCAGAGCCTTTCATACTCTCGAGATCCCCTCCCTCAGTGCGCACAGATGGTCGAGCTGCTCCTCGCCTACCCCTCTGATCACGTGACCTCCCCCGTTAACCAATCAGTATCAAGCTTTACGGCCACGCTTATTAGGCTTCACGAAATGCTGAGCACCTAGATAAAGAACGTTTCACGTAAAAAAAAAAAAACCTGTCCGTCTGCTTTCCCGCCCAGCGTGTGATGAGCCAATCGAACACCTGCCAGATAGTCCTATATTTGTCTACGTCACTAAAAGAGGCCACCGCGAGGCACAGATTAGACGCGAGTCCCAGCCGAGTGCTGAAGCAGCACTCGTCTTCAATTACTGCCCGGCACTGCCCTTCGGCAGGTGACGTAGAGAATCTAGTATTATACGGCCTTGTTATATTGGAGGGGTTGGTCAATCACTGTAGTCTACCGAGCCTGTCAGCCCGCGACGAGGAGCAGGAAATTGGCTTATGATCGAAAACGGAAACTGAGTACGTACAAAGAGAATAGCGAGTTTTAGAATAGGGGGCCCCACAGCTTTGGGTGCCCCAAACAGCTTGGGGCGTCCAACTGCGCATGCGCAGAAGTTCTGCGCATGCGCAGTTGGACACCCCAAGCTTGACGTTGTATTTCAGGGAAGTATTGAAACAAGGAGGCAACGTCCACCACTTCATTAATTTTGACACACGATTGCACCAACTCGAGAATTGCCTGCTTGTATGCTTCCCAGCACAACACGCAAAAAAAGAATAACTACAACCTATAGAGCAAAAGCGAAGTATGACAATACACTTTAGATTCCGCAAGGCCCGTGCGCTTCTTCTCTTTACCCATCACATTGGGTCAGAACACATTGCCCGATGTATCATCACTTGACTGGAAACCGCAAGCACGCGTCCACTTTAGCTAAACCCTGTCGTCTAATCAAAGTATGTCCTTCGCATGGCGTCGGAAAAAGTACTCCCAAGCTTTGTTCTGTGAGGAGAAACGCGCGTGCGCTCCTTTCTTGGGGCGCTGTGATACGGGAAGTGGTCCTGCATTTAAGAAAAACACTTAAATCGTCTTCATTTGGCCTCCAGGATAGCAAATAACGAAATTATATTTCAGATTGACACGCCAAGTATAGCCACAACAAAGAGAAAGAAGAGTTGTGACTTATTCTACAGATATTTCAACGTTTCCGAGCATTCCAGAAGCCTGACCGGAGCGGTCGAAAACGCTGCACGCGTTCTTTCACAAGCTTCACGCGCAAGTCACTTGAAACCTCTAGGTATGACGTCACAGCAAGCGGTTAGGTTTTTGGTTTTTCTCGCGTCTATCGATATGTTCGGGTCAAATACTTGTAATATTCAAATTCGCTGGACAAAAAAAAAAAAAACGCTAGAATTTGCAAGAGCCTTTTCAGTTTCCCTTCACACCGTGGAATATGAATATATTTTGCGAGTTGGTAACCAAGCGGTGCAGTTTATCTCAACGTAAGCTCCTGCAGCCTAGTCGGACAATACCAAATGCCAATGCGTGAAAGCTAATACCTTGCTTTTTTTAGTCAAAGCGTACTTTCTGCCTCGTCTGTCGCCGAGCTTTGCGCATGCTCTACAAAAGTTTGGCGCGTGACTAGAGAGTTTTGTTTTTTGTAATATCAGAAACGCTTCCAGATGCAGAATCCTCAATTTCTTCCATGGCTCGAAATCCCAGTCTTTTTTTTAAACACCTCTCCAACGGTGACCACCCAGGCGAAAAAAATGCCGAGTCACTGGGAAGCATGTGCGACAACCAACGATTATTAGAATGGTCGATCCGACGACTGGAGAAGAATCGCAGCGTGAACCTTACCGCTCTCTCGCAGCCATCCTGGTCTGAGCCCGGCCCTGCTGGAGCAGCAGCAGAAACGGGCCGGTGGACTGCTGGACTTCGGCCTGTCCCGCGGAGCATCCGGAGCCGAAGCCGCCAAGGCCCGCCTGGGACTCAAGCTAGCCAACGACCCGTACGGACCCGGAAAGCGCTAGGCCTTTCCGCCACATCTCTTCACCACACAGACTCCCGGAACCAGCTAAAACAACCAGAGCAGCTAGAGTAGCACCAGCAGCAGAAGCAGCAGCCACAGCAGCAGCGACATCAACAGCAGAAGCACTCAAGCCCACGCCAAGTGCCACTTCTCGAGTCTCGGTGCTCGACACGGACATTGCGCAGTGTCACTTTTAGAGTTGCCTCTCTTTTTCTTAAATTTAAATTGCGACAAGGCTCTTCTAGAAGGTGCATTCAGGGCTCCACTCGTTGTCCACGGATTCGTTGAGGTCGCAATAGCGTCTGCAGCCTCAGTGCTGCAATCCTCCTGGTTTCTTGGTGCATGGGCCATGCCGCACCTGTGTAACCGTCGATGAGACCATCCGGATACAACGGAACTGGTGCTTCGCTTCTACCCAAAGTCTCTTAAGTGCATCGCTTATGCAAGTTCTTGTACAGAGTTTGTTTTGTAGGTGGAAGCTCCAGTCTCTGAAACAGGGCGGAGGTAGAACAGAAAGCGACTGATCGCAAAAGCAACACGTCGAAAAAGGTTGCGTCTGACACCTATTTTGGTTCTGGATCGTGATGAACTTATTGCTATTTTTAATGGAATACACTGCGTCCTATGACGATACACGCCCTTTTGCCAGAAATAAAGTGTTGCGTTGTCGTGGACGGTGCTGGCTTCGTCTGATTCATTTAAGTAACTCAACTAAAAGTACGCATGAGTACGTCATACACATATTGGTCCAAACATGTTGTCGATTTCGAGATAAAATGATGTGCTACATCTATTTCCAAACTGCAAACTCTGTATGAAGAAGCACACAAAACAAGCATAATGGAGAGTATCAAAGACAACGTTGGGACTGAAGCCCGAGACTCGCAGCATCTGTAGCTCGAACTTACATAGATTTGAAGTAAGACTCAGGCTTCAAGTTTATTCCGCCATTTTGACACGATAGCGTTAAGGAGCTCGTGTCGCAGAAAAGCCGGCGTCGGTGGCGTGTGCTAAATCCAGAGATTGGTCGATAGAGTCATGACGTCACGGCCACATGACCTCGCGCGGGAATTTCAAGCAACCCACAACGCTCACGTGAAACGTGATGTCACGCGTGGAATGAAAGTAATTAAGGAACATGACATGTAACGCGAATTAAAGGTCGCCGCATGTCTCAAATGATTTCACTTTATAAAGTAATTAATTTGCCTTAAAGAAAATTTGAAGAATTTTAGGCGGGATTCAAACCCAGAACCCTTCAGCTGCGAGCCAGACACGCTATCTGACTAGGCCACGCAAGGCACGCTTGCACAGGTTGGGAACGAGCAAGAGTTTATATGTTTGTATGTTTTTGTCGAACGAGTTCTCGTACGGCGACAATCTGTGTCACGGGAACGATATTGATGTATGAAAATGATGAGCCATTCCACTCTGTGAAGGTGGATGACCAGCGAAGCTGTTTAGCACACGACACAGACGTACGTGACACAGAATTTTGAACAAAGGTACGGATACATTTATTGTCTTGATCGGTGATCATCGTGGCGAATGGTACGCACACACATGCGGAGGACTATCGCCGCCCCGAGGAGCCGGAGGGAACTAGACTCGGGTGACGGGACCGCCACCCGGCGGAAGGAAAGGAAACTAGGCACGCAAGCGCTTGGAACGACGACAAAGAGAGGGCAGTGCGCTTCCGTCCTCCTCTCCTCCTGCCGCTGAATTTGTTCATGGGTGATGTGACCCGAAGTCGTGACGCCATTTTCCCTGCTAAATTTAGCGGGGAAACTGAATTGGTGTTGAGGTCACGTGACGTCAATTCTCCCGCTAAATTTTGCGGGAACACTCCCCCGCCAAAGTTCTGCCAAGAGTCCCGTGGATTTTTCGTGTGCGGCAACAGAAATGACGTCACGCTTCGTGACGTTACTTCTAAAAGAACAGAATGAAAGATCGCACTGCGCAAGCCCAGCAGAGCTCGTGAACAAAATGGAAGCTACAACTACCCTCGTGCATGCACTCAGATGCAGTGGCGTACCAACTTGTTTTTGAGTGGAGGGGGCGGGGGCCAAACCCGACCCCCCCCCTTCCACCAGGGCGGGGTGGCGGTGCCCTTGGTATCCCTTGGGGGCCACCGGACAGAGTCTCGCCCTGCCCTGTGGCGGCTGTTTCAGGGGGGGGGGGGAGGCAAAACACATGCTCTGCATTCCCCACTCTGAGAACTGGGGGGGAGAGGGGCTAATGCCCCCTTGCCCCCTACCCTCCCCGGTTGGTACGCCCATGCTCAAATGGCATACATCAATGAATTGCTCGCGGAGCCATCAAAAAAAAAAATTGGGTTGTGGGGATATTTATACAGCGTGTAGTTGGTCAGCCATTTAAAGTTTCGACGAGTCACTCGCTGTAGATGAGCAATTTAGCCAGTGTGGTACAACCGCTAGCCTGGGGTCTTTAACGTGCGGAGCCCTCACCGAATCGACGGTGTATAGTACCAGCAAAAGAAACAAGAGCGCTGTCCCTGCTCCTTGCGAAGCCAGCAACGACATTCGTCACTCGACGGGGTGGGGCTAGGGTAACTGTATACACGGACTCAGCTCTGTTACGTAAGGGCGCGGCGATGACGAGTCGGGCGTACCTTCGGTCTGGGGCTGTGGGTGGAAGTCCCCATGCGGGACGTGCATTCCTGCGTTGTTTTGGATGGAACCAGACAAAAACCTGCCTTCTCGTCAAAACGCCGTCACTGGAGCTGCACTAAAAAGAGCCGGGAAACGTTTGAAGGGCAGTTTTCACGTGTTTTCTGCGTGCTTAGTTTGTCCAAGAACGTGGATAGGGGCCGTGAAAAAGGAAAAACCAGACGCCGTCGGACAACGATTGCTTGTGCGGGAAGCACTTTGGGTTAAATTCAAGGGGTCATCAGATTTACTTGTTTTGTTCCAACATGAACGCGCGGAAACAGCCAAGCTGCACCAACCACCTGCGGACTACGTTCAGTGCTTCTTCGAGTTCAAACGGCCGCTTGATCGTTCGAACTGTCGTCTGCTCTTTCAAACGTTTCTGCGCGTTGTCGTCTGCTCGTTCAAAGCTCGAATGACAGCGGCCCATAGACCAAACGTTGACGTGGTAATTGCGATAGAAGTAGGTGCAGGCCCCAACAGAATTTTAAATTTGAGGGTTGGTTGGGGTAAGTAGGCTCGGTGTAAACAGCAGATACAAGGAGATGTTTATAATTGTTACCAGTGGCCATCACCGATTTGTTACGCCTGAATCACTTGGTACGATTCTGCTTGCGATTTCAAGTATCGACGTCGACCATCTCAGCTACGGTTCACGCTTTCACAAGCCCGAGCGATGTCTTGACTGAAAATAACGAGCAGAATTTCATCATTCGAATCAGGCTTTAACGCCCCTTCTGCGGCGTCCACGCGGAATGAATCGCCTTCTGTTACATTGTTCACGCCAAGTTTTGCGGTGTAACGAGCCTCGTTAATTTCGCTGAGGCCGCTAAAGTAGTCAGACATTGCCAGGAAGGCATAGAATCAACAGTTCCAACGCGGCAGAGAGCACGGGGTGTCACCGACGCCGACATCGCATTCCAATGGTTTATGGGCGACGGCGATCCTCCTTGCCCACACTCCATTGCGCATGCGCGGCGCCGGTGCCATCTGCTAGAGGCGATTCGGTTTGTTTGTAAATATGAGTTGGCCTAGCTGATAGCCCTTAGATGCGGCCTATCGGCTGGCGCCATTGCGAAGAAGCGGCACGCGCTTTCTCTGCCCGTCGGCTTCCCGTTGCCCATTTTCTCGAACTCTCGATGTGAGAAACTTTCGGTTTGGAGTTGAACGGACATGGCACGGACGAGCGCGAACTGCCTTCGAGCAAGAAAGCTATGCGGAGCACAGCTTCGTCTGCTTCTTTTAGCAGGGATTCTGGTGACGTCAGAATACCGAGCTCTGATTGGCTCTGATTGAAGCATAAGGGTAGACCTGAAGGCAGCTTGCTTTGAGGTCTACCCACTATCCTTCAATCAGGGCCAATCAGAGCTCGGCATTCTGACGCCACCACAATCCCTGCAAAAGAAGCAGACGAACTTCCACTTTCCATAGACCGTTAGCTTCATTGAGGTAACCTAGATTTTATCTCCTGAAATATTTATTCTGTGCCCATTGTATCTTATCTTTCGCACTCCCAGTTAATACACAGAAGCGTCTTCAATCCTCATCCCAATGCCGGCCTTTGTTTCGTCGAATTTTCTACAAGAAATCCTCGAACCAAGACATCCGACAGAGGGCAGCAGTTCTTCAAAAAGTGGCGGACATCACAGGAACGGCCAGACTCGACTGCTGGATAAATGGGTGGTATTGGCTGTACCGTTTTTATTACGAAATATTGTAGTATACGCGGCCGTGCTCGAAAAGAAGATCGAATCGAATACTGTGCTATTGAAATCAATTATGCGTAAATTTAAGATATTCGCATATGCATAACATGACGACCCTTCAGTAAAGCAGCAATATTAATTTTCCCATTATTTAAAACAAAGTAGTATGAATTCAACTTTTTAGCGCAACACTGGTGAAACTATAAATGCAATGACTAAATGTGAGAGAATGTAACATGCTATAAATCGTGGTGGACTTTGCCGGAAGGGGCACTGGTCACGCTGCCTGACCACTTAACATTGCTGTGGCGCAAACCTGGAGGTACAGAGCACGGCACTGTTAGCACGAACAAGCAATCGTGGGGTATTCCTCTATTTCTCCGAAAATGTAAGTGATGTCTTAAAGGTAAACTGAAGCGCGTGTTCTGCATTCTAAGAAAAACACTTAAATTGTCTTTATTTGGCCTCCATGATTACGAATATCGAGATCATTTTTAGTTTGGTGCACAGAGGCTGCAGAACATTATTTTCAGATACGCTGAAGCCCCTCCTTCCCGGAGCCTGGCGTCGTATCCAGAAGTTTCGGAACCTCCCGCTCTCGCGCATCTTCAGTGCCTATCAAAGCTATGCACGCGCACACTTGCTATTTTCAAAAAGTGTCAGGAAGAAGACGTCGCCACGACTGGCGCAGGTGCGGGGAAATATACCTGGCAAGCTTGCAATTGCACGCGCTGCCCACATGAGCGACGCGCGCTTGGCGGCCGAAAGATCTGGGTATGACCATAGCCTCCTATATACTGAAAAAGCCTGGCAGATCGCTATGGGAAGCGGCCGCCCAAATGGAAAAGGTGGAGCGGCAGACAACGGATGAGGGGAGAGCCACGTGACTGGCGCCCTGCTGCGGCAAGAAGCCGAAACACACTTCTCCCGAGCGAGCAAGTGTGTTTCGGGTCCTCGCTGCTGCAAAAGCTGTGCGCTGACGTCCAGGTTCCTCGAGAAATGGCTCTTCGATGCTCTGTGCTGCCAGATACTCGCGCTCCTAATATGCGACCGGGCACTCTATGGCTCCGTCGTCGAACTGCCCGGGTTTGTGAGTTTAGAGGAGGCTATGGTATGCAGTAATGACTGGTCGGAGGTTTTTCTTGCTTTCTCGTATTTTGTTACGTTTTCGGGTAAAACGAATGTAATATTCAGACTCACAGAATAAAAATACTCTAAAATTCGGCTCTAACTCGTTTTTTTTTTTTCAAGAACCTTTTCAGCTTCCTTTCAGCGATATGGTGGAGCCGAAGGGCTGTATAACGCAAGAGCAGGACACTAGAGCGCCGAAGGTAGAGCGCACGACAGGAGAGCGCCGTGACATGAGAGCGCATGTCATTAAAGCCTGCGTCACGAGGGGCTCTTCAAACACATGCTTTCACGGAGCTAAAATTTTGACACCAAAAGGAGGCGCATTTCGAACGCTTGTTGTCATTCAATTGGCCGAGTACGCAGACCTGCGGGGAAGTCATTACCGCACAGTTGTCATCGCTGCCGCTAATAGAGTGCTCCTTTTGAAATTGGTCACTGCATGCTCTCGCTCTCGAGACGATTCTGCTTGCCATTTTAGTCCCCCAGAAATAAATATTCAATTCACATATCAATATGCGAAAAAAAAAAGGTTTAATGACGAAACATGAAGTTGCATTCACATATTGCGGAGTGCCGGCTGTCGCGTAACAGTTAATTAAATGTGTAACAACAACCCAGTTACTAAAGAGGGATGTCGATACTTGAACACTGTACTTGAACATTCTGCCACGGGGAAAAGCACCTTATATTCACTGCAGCTGTTCAGCGCTCTCGTGATGCGCGCTCTCGTGACGCGCGCTCTAATGACACGCGCTCTCGTGTCGCGGTGTTCTCCTGTCGAGCGCTCTTTTGTTGCGGCGCTCTGCTGTCGTGCGCTTTCCTGTCGTTCGCTCTCGTGGCGCCCTCCCAGCCGAAAATGCTCCCTCGGGTGACTTACCTATAGTCGGCGACAGGTCAAGAACGAAGTGAAAGCTCCTCCCACCTCTTTCCACTCTAGTAGAGCGAACGCTGGAGAGGAGGCGACCTCCTCTCCACCGTTCACTCCGCTGAAGTGGAAAGGGGTGGGGGGGGCTTCCACTTCGTTCTTGACCTATCACCGACTATAGGTGGCAACATTCGCTGCTCGCCAATGCCCTATCGAAGCAAAATTCGGAAAAGGAAAACTGTCCTGTTCGCGCTACCTTTGTCATGAAGTTCGCACGACACAGAATTTGAACACCCGTAGCACATTGCTCAAGTTCATTCCTACAATCTGTAACAATGTGAACTACCCGAATTTCAGCTTTATCATCCATACTGACGGAAAGGGGACAGCCACATCGCGTGCTCAACAATATCCACTTTATTGCGGTAGAACAAGGAATGTATGACAAAACTGACGGAAGAGAAAATTCGTTACAACAATACATACACTTGATAGAAAGTTGAGCCGAAAATAGTGGGCAAGGCACATCCGGACATTTTCCTATTCTTGCCGAAAGTATAGGGAACATCGAAACTAAAACGGCTAAATGTAGAAAAATATAAATTCTAGGCAACATCCTGACATTTCAATCCTAGCAACATTGCTTGTATCAGCATCTAAAACAACGTAACAATTTGACACTGCAACTAACTTTAACCACGAGCAAAAAACTATTATCGATCACATTTCGTTATATCAGACTCACATCGGACGACTTCATTCAAAAAATTCTCTTGAGCATTTTCTGAAGAAAGCCAGATAAGAAATAGTATCACGAATTGCCTGAAAGGTGCGCAAGGATGAATGTCAGGTACGAATTTCAATGACAATGTTGTAATGGTGTACAAACTTCGTTCTAATGGACGGACAACGTTTCTATTACCTGAGTGCGTACAGGAGTAGTCCAGATGTTTAGGCACGAAAAGGAGAAATTTCTTCCCCTAAAGCAGGTACTGAAAGTGCTCCAAAAGCACTCATATACATGTGTGCGCACACACACGTGTCTAGATGCGCACACACGTATAACTCTTAGCTCGTATTGTCCGCCCGTGGCTGTTACGGACAACAACAGTGGACGTTGGAACTTAGCAGTTCTATGCGCGTCCACTGAGTGTGTTTAAGTACGTTTACCGAAGATTCTAAAACGGGTTTGCACAATTTGCTCTTGACTCTGGTCGACTGCGCCACGACCATATGTGACGGCTTTCGACAAGAGATCACACGGGTGGTGGTAGCGTGGTCGATCAGACTCAAACGCAATGGTATGAACCAGCCTTTTTGGTGTCCAAATACAGAAAGGAAAAATTTTTCTGTGCCTAATCCATCCGTCTATGGACATGACAGCGGAGCAAAGCGAGATCACTGAAGCATGTCCTCCAGTTCGTTCATGAGATCAGTCGTGCTTTTCTTGAGGCAAGATTCGTCCAGGTCATCCGGTTCCATCGCTTCGAGTTCGAGGTAGTCTTCCAGATTATCCGGGGCTTTGGGAGCTTCGGGTTCTGCATCCGGAGTGCTAGCGAGCAATAGAAAGGCGAAACGTAAGCGTCCTTAAATGCACCTGATCACTGGACTTAAAACAGGTTTGGCCTTTAGAGGCATTTTATATAGAAGACACGCCGTTCACAAACACGTCTTTGTCCACACCAAGCTTGGACCATCGGCGTGAGCAGCAGCGTTGCCAGATTGGAAAGTCGTTGCAACACCAGACTCTCATCGAAATTTGACCTGACTCCAACGAACAATAGAATTAGTATGTGAACGACACAAAAAGTATAAAAGAGATGGAGAATTCTGAATTCATATTAAGATATTTTAGAAAGAACTTAAATAAGCTTATCAGTTTCAGGTACATGTGCACAGTGCTAAACGACACGAAGCTACAATGAAATGAAACAGACGATGCAGTGGAGCGCGAAGGTCACCCTGCCCGTTGCAATGTTACCACAAAGAAAAATAAACGTTTTCCGCAGAGTTCATGTACTATTGCGAGAAATTGTTTTTACAAAATCCGCTCGTCCGAAACAGAAGAGAAAGACAATATTTCTACTGCTCAAAGCGCGTAAATTTTCATTAAAAAAAATCAAGGAAATATACTTTAAAAGCAATGCTGTACACGCTACCGACAAAAAAGAGAAAACCTAACGACATAACTTATTCGTCATTTGTAAATAAAAGGAACGCATTACCGTTACCGTTACAGATAAAATGTAACGCACATTTCTTTTATTTATGAATTTAAAAGTTTTACGGTGTTGACGTACAGGTATGCAGAAGTGACATATTTCAAGAAACACTACGTCCATGCAGGAAAATTAACATAGAGTAACTAACTGTTCATTTTATACCGTTCTGATTTTGAAGAGATGAGGGATGAGTGCAAGAATTCACGCATAACTTAACGCCTTAAACACGCACACAGCACAAAAAAAAATTGAAGGGTAATTTCTTTTAAGTTTTGGGAAGAGCTTACGAGCAGCGTAACTACATTATTCGTTACACAAAATAAGTACCCGTTACCCGTTGTCCAGAGCA
The DNA here is from genome assembly GCA_037355805.1 of Ixodes ricinus. Classification (NCBI taxonomy): domain Eukaryota; kingdom Metazoa; phylum Arthropoda; class Arachnida; order Ixodida; family Ixodidae; genus Ixodes; species Ixodes ricinus. Next base: position 61,236 of record JAZHYW010036236.1, read on the forward strand.
ACAAGCGAAACTCGAACTACTTTCAATTTATCCGAGTCAACGTAAGATAGCAGTAGCACAGGACTACCAAACCGCAACCTGTCTTTTGATTTAAAACGCGTTCCATTTTCTCTTATTGGGGAAGTGCTTGTGTGACTGAGAGGGAGGCGGTGTGGGTGTGGGGGGGGGGGGGGGGGTGTAGGGGAGGGAGCCACGAGCCGCACTTTTAATACGCGAAGAGCCGCAGCTTGGCCACCCCTGGTCTATAGGCCTTTGCAAAAAATCGCCTTGTGCGCGCTGCCATCTCTGTCGGATGGGCTGTGGAACGCCTTCTGAACATGCGATGCCGCTCTGTTGTGCGGCGTGTCAGACTAAAGGCCCGTTCACACTCTTGCGACCTCTTAGAACTGGGTGCCTTGAAACCTCTTACAAAGGGAGGACACACTGGCGCCATCTATTGGGTAGTACTGCAAACATGGCGGTGGGGCATATTTTCTATTTCTCTCGCGCATTAACCTTTCTTTCTTGACTCAATACAACTTTTGTCAAGGTTATAAACGAGCCTCTCTTATAGGTATTACGCACATTTGACCTCGGAAATCCCGCAAAACCTTCGCTCTTGTAAAATGCAGTTCCAGGGTCACCGCATAGATGGCACCAGAATGCCAGTGTGTTCCCTCGTCCTAAGCAATTTTAAGGGGTTTCAACGGGTCTCGTCTCTCTCGGTCGTACTCGGTTGCAAGAGTGTGAACGGGCCTTCCGACGCTGCGCAGGCGTCCGCAGCTCAGTGACTCGGCATTTTTCGCCCGGGTGATAAGCGCTGGAAGGGTCTACAGGCGTCTAAAACAGGCTTCCATAAGGCTCAAGAGAGAAGGACAGTAGCAGAAAATGAAAACTTACACGAGTACACTTAAGACTGCTTAAGTGTAGGAAGGCGAAAGCCAGTCAAGGACGACTTCTAGGACCACCTCTATAGGACGACGTCGAGAATGACGTCTACAGGACGACGTCTAGGACGACATCTGAGAACGACGCCTAGAGAACGACGTCTACGATGACCTCAAGGACGACGTCAACAACGACTTCTAGGAGGATCGCAAGGACGACGCCAAGGTAATGGGACAAGTAGGGTCGCCCACTGAGCGTCGTGTGCCGCGCAATCACGTTTTTATGGCCATTTAGTCCGATTTTTCGCTCAATGGCACAAGTAAGGCTTTCGGCTTAATAAAAGAGCTCGTGCCAGGCAGATTGGACGGGGTGCAACACTCCGTTCGGACGGCACCCGAGCGTGGATTTGAGACGACTGCGCTTTGACCTTACTACTAAAGCTCACCAGTTCGGAGTTTTTAGTCGATCGTTTCTTGCGCCCTGATAGCGATATAATGCACGAGCGAAGGCGCTGGCGGAGTATCGGGTATCGTTCTCGGAAAACGCAAAAACGATCTGACTAAAAGCTTCACATTGGGTCACAGCGTGTTAACCGTTAGGGAAGAAAAAAAGATGAGCAGTGATTCCTTCAATGCCACGTTTTATATAAAAGCGGGATGCTGATAATGTGTTGCATTTTTAGAATTCGGGAGTCACGTTGACCGAAGCTATAGCCAGAAAAAACAAAACCATTTTGTTACGCTCATCCCAATATTAATTTCATGGATGGCTCGTTATGTCGAGGCTTAACTTGAACGACTTTTGGAGATGGCGGATGTTTTCTTAGGCTTTACAGGTTTGTATTAGAACAAGCCGCGAAAGATACACTAATGCTGTCTGTGCAGGTCAGTTATACGGCTGGGGGGACATAGTATAGAGAGCTCATCGTGACGAGAAGTCGGCTAATAAACTAGAATATGTTCAATAACTTTGTAATAAGTGAAAATAAACACATGGTTCCCATTAGAAACTTGTAGAGCGCCGTAAAAAAAAGAAAAACACGAAAATCATTGAGAGCGTGGTGCAAGCGCAGTAGTACGCTAAAGCTCGTGAAACAGGTGCTGCCGATGAGAAAACGCAGAAGAGACGGAAAAACCGTCAGGGCGCGTGATCTCACCGGTAGCCTTGAGCCTGGTGCAGGATGGTCGCTTCGGAGGTCCATCATGCTTCCACACGCCTCACGACTCTCTAAAATTGGCTGATGTAGTGGTTTTCAATGACGCTCAGCAGGTTACGAATTGGAGCGACACGTTTATTTTCACTAAATAAAACGTTAATTAACATATTTTAGTTAATTGGCCCTGCCCATCGTGACGATTAGCCCCCTATGTTGTTTCCCCTGGCCGTATAGCTCAGCTACAGAAACCGCATTGCGTAGCTGTCTTTTTTTTTTTTTTTAGAGCGCGGCTCCTAGGCATCCGTTTCCGGCTTGAGCGGCGTCGGCGTAACCGCGCGTGCCATTATGGGAAACGTCCCATGTTGCAACGCGCGGGAGGAGGAGGGGGGAGGAGTGGGAGGGAGGGGAGGGAGGATGACAAGAGATGGAGGGAGGAGGAGGAGGGAGATGCCAGCTACCCGTTGTGCAGGCAGGTGCTCCTCCTCCTCCTCAAGAGCTGCGCTCTAATTCGGCATTACAGGGAGCTTGTAAACGTCTTTCATTTTTAACATATATCTGCAAAGCCTAAAGAACACCGTGTACAGTTTTCTTTTAAAACTTTACAGGTTTGTTAAACAATTTAAAAAAAAAAAGCCGTGGGGATTGCACGAACCCAGTCTGCGCAGGTGAGTTATACGGCTAAGGGGACATATAGGGGGCTAATCGCAACGGTACAATGGATAATAGATTAAAATTTGTGAATTAACACTTTAACCGGGGAAAAGACTATATGGCTTCAATCAAAGACTCGCTGAGCGTCGCCGAAAACCATCAATTAAAGGGCTATGCAGCAATTTTTGTACTTCTAACGCAGGTGCGCGCGTGGGGAGCCGAGCCCTGACGCCTTAATGACGCGGTCGATACCAACGCGTTCGTTTTCGCGCCGCTGTAGAAGTCCGCGAGCGAAAGGATGTAGAAAACAAGCAGCGTTCGCGCCGCCTCTGCTCGCTGCCGGGACAAGCGGCCACGTGATCTGGAAGCCGAGTATATGCCGCGCGATGTCTGGTCATGGCCGACGCGCTGGGTCGGGCGAAGCGCAGGACACGCGCTGAGTTCCAGGCACTGTTATGGCGCGACTACTGGCGGTCGATGCGGCGATTGCGACACGGGCTACTGCCCGAAGGCCTGTCGAGCGAAGTAATTATCGCGAGCCCGGAATCGACGTGCCCTCGCACCGCTCGGGCCGGGCTATGAAGCAGCGATCCGAACTCGCGTCACATGGGTGTACTGCGATCCCCACTTTACGTCGTCTAAGCTTTGCAAAGGAGTAGGGTGAAGTGAAAATGGTCGACCAACTTGTCTTTGAAATGCGCGCCGCGGCAAAGGAGTTTTCTGGCAAGCGGCATCGACGTGCGAGAATGCTTGACGTCCCACTTGTGCCAGCAAGCTCGCGCACAGTTAAAACATTCCAATTAAACATCGCTGCACCGCTCCTTTAACTACTTGAGAAAGCTTCTGGGGCGCGTGGGGAGCGCGGTGATGCCTTAAAGATTGCCATTCGTGCAGCGGGCGCAGTGCTGGTCGCGAGAAAACGGGGATGACAAGAAATGAAAAAACCGCGCGGGCGCGTTTCGGCACCACGAGCCCTGCCCGTTGTTGCACGAGTGGCAATAATTGGGTTGTGGGGATATTTATACAGCGTGTAGTTGGTCAGCCATTTAAAGTTGCGACGGAGTCACTCGCTGTAGATGAGCAATTTAGCCAGTGCAGTACAACCGCTAGCCTGGGGTCTTTAGCATTGCACCACGCAGTAGTGATACACGACCGCACGCCGGTACGATGCTGATCCAAATCGAAACGGGCAGGGGCGGGATTGAACCAGAGGTCCCTGCACGAGTGGCAACTTGAACGCAACACTGCGCTTCCCACGCACACGAAGCCTTTCTGGAATTTACTTATTTAGTTGTTTTCCATGACGCCCAGCAAGTGTCTGGTTGAAATCATATATATCTTCATGGTCGATACGTTAAAAACGTTACTTAACAAATTTTAGTAAAAATACCAACTTATCATGACGACTTAACCCCTATATTATGCCATCCTGGTCATATAACTCACCTGCACAGATAGCATTAATGTAGCTTTCCCAGCTTTAAAAAAATATATGTAAAGCCTAAAAAAAATAGCCTGTACAGTAGACGCGAAAATGCAGTGAAACGAACCAGAGGAATGAAATAGGGAATGACCTGATCAAGAGTATAGAACTTCAGAAACTCACCTTGAACTGACTGCAGTCTCTTGGTCCCTGATCTGCTCGATCCTATCTGCAACTATGGGGCGATGATGAGTCATAACTGGCAATTAACAACGGAAGCAAAAAACGAAATCGGGTAACCTAGATTATCTACATTCTGATGACCCCTAATTCATCTTGTACCAATACAATTCAGAATTATAATTTAAGTGGTGAGACCCTACCATACTCACCAATGCAAAGGCCAGGCAATATGAATCAAGGCGGCCTACAACGATCGCCAACATGTCAAAAAAATTTACCGCCTTTCCACATCAGCAGCTAAAACATTCCAATCAATTTTTTAATTGCTCACGCAAATCGAAGAAAAATATCGGGTTATTTCCTAATATAAAAAAAATGGAAAGAGATACTTCACTCTGTTTGCAGATAGGCTATTTTTCAATGCGATTTCCATAACCATTACGCTTTTTAAATGAAGATCAGATCTCTGTCTTTGTACCCCATCTTTTTGTCCTACGTTTTCATTTTTGTTTTGTTATTTTGCGCGGTTTGATTTTTGCAACCATGTTCAACTAACACGCCCAACTTTCCATCATATAGAAGATCTTGCACACGGCATACCTGAGGAAACATGCTGCTGTCTCAGCGGAGCCTCGTTCGAAGGAGGGAACTTGATAGGGGAAATCACTCCGAAGACTGGTCTCTTGATGCGAACACGCCTCTCTGGAAACAAAACAGTTTAGTACCTCCACACGACGGTCCACACAATATTTAAGCCTTTCAAATGAGAAAATGTGCGCCCACTCAGCTTGTGGTTGAGGTTTTTGTATCTTAATTTTCCTAGCTGGCATGAGTAGAGGTAGCACGCGCAACGCCCAAAATACATTGTCCTAAAATAGGTTGATACGATAGACTCTTCAAAAATCTCTTTCTAAATCAAGCGTTAAACCGGGTGTGCAACTGCGTAAGGAGATACAATATTTCACTGATAGCAATAAGGACAGCAGTAACTTGTAACAGAACCCTAAGAAAGAGTCTAGAGGGACGGAAAGGACAATAAATGTTTTTTTCAATCAGTGTGTCATGGTATCTTTTTTTTATTCGTGTTACTGTACACATAACTAAAAAAAGGAGAAAAAAAAAGCAAGTTTTGCGCATAGTCTTTATGCTACAAGAAATAGTTCATATAAGATTTGGTTGTTAAAGGAAATGAGTGAGACAGGTCTGCGGATCATTGGAGATTTTTGTAAACTTTGTGAAACAGGTATATCAAATTCCATTGACTAAAATACAAAATAAAACGCAAATTCCTTACATTTGAAGGTATATTTCTGAATGAAAGAATAGTTTTCGCACATTTTTCTATGGAGTTGTATTTTTCCAAAGTACAGTGCGCCTCAAACGCCACGGCATTTGCCGTTTCTGACAGTCCCTGCGGCGGCCGATTGAACTATCTGAAGAATGTTTGGGTTCCCGATTTCTATCTTGTCCTGAGAAGGCATCCCTAACGTTTTGGGGACGAACTTAACAGTAAGTAGCCGACACGAGCTCCATGTTTGGGAACCCAGTGGCGGCGTTAAGATTGGGGAGCACTGTACATACACACACATAAACAGTCTCCATACAAAATTGAGAAATCCCTAAAAGAGATAGGACACTCCCCAAAAAAATGTTTTTCCATACACTTTGTCCCGACATGTAGTGCTCTATAGTATTTGGTGACTGTGTCTTAAGATGTGTTGCTTTAGAACCAGTGCAGCTATGCAGGGTGTTTTTTGGCCTAAGTAGAATTTTCTAAAAAAATTCAATGCAAACTATACAAATATGGTCAGTATAGTTGCATACTGACGGGGAGCATAATGAGGGGCGCTAATCGTCACGATAAGTCGAATGATTAACTAAAATTTATTTATTAACTTTTCAATTAGTGAAAATAAGCATAAGCTTCCAATCCACAACTTGGTGGGCATCATGACAAACTACTGAATAAGCAAAATTTAGAAATACCTGGAGCGCCTGAGAAGTGCGGTCACTGCGGCAGCGCATTAAATTTAATTCTGTTACAAGCGCAAGGCTTGTGGGGCGAAAGCGCAGATAATAAGAGGTGGGAAAACCACGCGGGGGTGCATTGAAGTAGGATGCATTTTTGGGACCTAGAAAAAAGAAAGCACGCACACCAAATCTTTTTACTTCTCACTGATTTAGTGGGTACCGATGACGCTCAGCAAGTTTCTAATTGAAACCATGTTTACTTTCATTACTAATTAGAAAGTCAATTGACAAATTTCAGTCAATTATCCGACCTATCGAGACAATTACCCTTTCCCCCTTTATGTTTCCCTGGCCGTATAACTCGCATGTACAAACCATATTAGTGTACCTTTCATGGCTTGCTCTCATACAGAATATCACAAGCAAAGGAGCTTACTAGTGATATGTATGTTCTACTTCGGCTTGCTCCATGCAACGCAGATTCTTTTATAGCTTTGCATTGTGTGTCCACGAACAAACAAGGAATAATTCAGCTGCGAGAAAAGCTTACCTGACGTCAGTTTCTCGCCTTGCTTAACTTCAGTCATCCTAGCTTGCTTTACATCTACGCATCCATTGTCATCTGCTTCACATGAAAAACATGTTGTACATTAATAACAACCATTCGATTAACTGCACTCATAACACAGATTATGTTTTACACAATGCACGTGGCGGGACAAGATGAGCATACATACAATGGAAACGTTTCTGAGTAAAGGATACTTCTGTCACAAAATTTAAAGATAAGTGTGGAGCAAACATTTCAGATCAATTAAATGTAGCCTTTTTGCATTCTCCAGTGGGCTTGGTATCTTCAAAAGAGCAACTTTTCGATTGATTCATTTCAAATTGCAACCACTCAGATTGTGATATTGGGAGATATTTATCTTTATTTTTCTTATGCACGTACCCACTTTGCTATTTTGTATGATGGAAAAGAAAGGAGGGAGAGAAATAAACAAATACTTGAGAAAAAGAAAGGTTAGAGATTCAGTCCTCGAGAAAAGGTTGTTGTTTGATGCAACGGTATGTGACGGAATGAAGTTCCAAACACCTGCAGTCTATAGAAAGAACGAGCGTCGCAGTACTTCACCACCAAAGGGAATATCTTCCGTTTTTTAGAGTGTGGTCCTTCCTTCCAAAATGTATAAGAGGAGCTTTCATATATTTTTTTTTCACTGTCTACGCCAGTGCTTTTGTAATAAATAAAATTAAAAGTTAAGATCCGGAAGTTTCGAACGTTTACTTAAGAATTGCCATATAAGTTTATGTCAATACTCATTGCTACTTTCATCTCAAGATCAAATTTAATTTTTGTTTGTTTGTTTCTGGATGGGGGATGCAGCATACGGGTCCAGGAAACACAAGCGTACCAAAGGATGGAAACACGTGAGAAAAAGGGTATTTTTTTAGGCGACTGTGGTATCAAGATGAAAAATTGAAATGTTCTCAACATGTTGTTTCCTCGAAAACTGAGAGTAAGGTATCTATACATGGCGGACAAAAACAGCGCAAAAGACAAGGGGAAAAGACGAACATGCACGACCGGACAAACGCAGACCCGCAACTACTCATATATTACTTGTAGAAAAGAAGGAAGAAGACAAGAAACTCAACACACGTTCACACAACACACAACTCGTTTGTCCTTGTCTTTTACGCTGTTTTTGTTCACCATGTATAACGACTACCAACTAGCTCAGCTTTCAACTTTAGTAAAGTATCTAGGTATTCAAATTAATTCGCACTGTCAAATATTTTACTTTTGATTGATTAACTGAGTGCCTGTGCCTTATACTTTCTTTGCAGAAGTTACATGTAGACATCAGAATAATTTGTCATAACTAACACAATAATTCAATATTACCTAAACCATTTAATAAACCATGTTGAATTAACCTGAGACTGGGGTAGAGAAGAAACATCAAAACGTAGAAGGGACAGAAAATAGACAGGACGATGTCTCTACCCCAGTCCCAGGTTAATTCAACATGGTTAATATTCACCAGCTCGGCTGCACCCTTACGATTCTTTCATTTAATAAAATCCCAATGTCATGGATAACACTGATTTCTCTTTACAAAACAGAATAATCTGCAAAGATTCATATGGGTAAAGGAACATAATCAGTAATAAATTTAGATACAACATGTGGCCTTTAGCACTTCGACAGGCGTTTCAGAGCAATTGTTTTATAATTAAATCAATGGCTGCTGTGAAAGAAAACGATTTAGCTTCTCCTTAACTGAAGCTTAATGCAATTGAAATGTTTGTTTGTTTTCTCCTGCAAGGGTCCATGCTGAGCAAAGCCTGTGCACTTTCTGACTCTAGATGAATGTAACAACTATAAATGAAATCTACAAAAATATTCGACGAAACAAATTGTACGCTGCATGTAACATACCTGGGTCAAACCTCCGTTTCCTCCTCAGCAGCTTATCTCTCAGGTCGTCGCTTTCAACTGTAATGAACACAGAGCACCATGTTTCACGCATCAATGTATAATGACGCCACAAAAAGAGTTAGCATTTTATTAAAAAAAGTAAATAGTAAGTTGTAAACAAAAACAAATATAAAATGTAGAAGCCTAAATAAGACCCTTAAAAGGCAAATACTCTTGCTCCATTTGCTTGATAAAACTCGTGGCCTCATATGCGTAGAAAGGTCAGTGCTAATTGTCCAGAATAATCTAAATTTATGAGACTGGCCACGTCATGCGTTCTTTAGGTTCTCAGTGACAACGGGAATGTAATTAAAGTAAAGCGCGAAAGACCTGATATACATTTTTCTTTTACTCCCTATCCTACAAAATGATATGCACCAGAAACTACTGTACCGAGACCTCCAGCATGCCCGAGCAAGACGTACAAAGAAGCCATGCTATCTACTCAGTCATTCGAAACAGCGCAGAGATTCACTAAAGGAAACTTTGGTTCTGTAAAAATAACATTTTCTCGAGTCCAAAAAGTCTCGAGTCCAAAGGGAGGAGCAGAGTACACGTCGTTGTCACTAAATACTATAGTAACTGGAAGAATGAGAGCGGCAGGACGTGTCTTTTGAACGCCTAGCTTCCAGCACGCGCTCCACGCCTTCCACCATGCTTTGGTTGCGTGCGCACGCGCTCGAGGTGCACGAAACTCCGAAGCATTGCCGAAGGTAAGAGGCTCGCGCCGGAGGTGAATGAACTGAAACTCCTCCCTGCCGTTCAGTAACTACGTCCGTTAGTTATGCCTATTTGATTGCCACTGAACTGTTTCGGTGTGTCCCGTCACTTCGTATCTTGTCGTTTCATGGGAATAGTTCATTAGAAACCAATTTTGCCAGAGGCGCGCAATAGACCCTTTTCAGATCGTCGTCAAGCAACATTGGCCGTCGCCATTGCTTGCCGACTGCCAATGTCATCAATCTACCCAAAGGTCATCCTGGTGATATCCCACACTGTCTGCTGATAGTTCGGGGGAGAAAATTGGCTTACAAGGGCGGGAGGATTCATATGTTTGTATTTTCAGACTTAGGCTATAGGTGGAGCAAGTCACCGCCCGTTACAAAGGGTATAGCCATTACCATCCATCCGACCATCTATCCATTGTGCAGAAAGCGTGTGATTGGATCCGAATGCTCGCCCAACGATAGGCAGTTTTAGAATTCTGACACATCCGATACCGATACACCCAATGCTCCGGCGACACCTTTGCACATGTATCGTGTTGTTATATCGGGACGGGTATCGTTATCAGAGGTATCGAAACGATCTGCTAAAACTCCCTACTGAGGTAGCAGCGATTGATCACGACCCGAGTCGAGCCGAGTTGAAGCCGAATGTTGACGCAGCTGTCGTGTCCAATGCTGGCTCAGAGCACGAGCCAAAGCAATGACGGATTCAGATACATGGTGCAGTAGCTTTTAGGAAGGGTCTTTTGCACTATTCAGAGTTTGTTCGTGAAAACACAAACCCGTCTTACTGAGAACGGAAATCTATGCATATATTGTTTGCGTATTTCGCCTCAATCAGAGTAAACTAATAATTTGCATCTATGATACATTTCTTTTTGTAGCCTAGCCGTTTTCATAGCTGGCTTTGTAGCTAATGCAACCCAGTTGTTTCAGTAGAAACTCCTTTCTACGGCCTTACATCCACGCACGATTCATCCAATTCAGCGCTGTACCGTGCTGCCAATCGGACCCCTTCCCGCGACGGCGTGGAAGAGAAAAGAAATGCGAAAGTGTGAACACATAACCTTACTTGCATTAAAAAAAAAGTTTTCTAGGAGCCTACGTTTATTTAAGCCTAACATTAATCGAAGTGAAATTTCAGATCGTGGACGCCTGTACCATTTACATCAGTGAAAAAAAGCTTCTTATTAAGAAAGACATTATTGTTTTCTTCTTCGCTGACAAGATTTTTTAATAAATAAGTACTAAAGGTGTCCAGAAAAACACATTCTTGTTTGATCCTTAGGTAGGTGTCGGCTCATAGACCCCTTCAAAAATTACGCCCTCTTACGCAAAGTGGCGTGCGCAAAAGACACCATAAAAATGTCAAGTCGATCAATTGCATCCAGTTTCATGGAAGTGACTATTATATTATATCAGTTCAAAATCTGCCAGCTTGTTGGTGTGTTTTGCGCACGCCACTTCGCACTATTTTCATATCGACCGTAAGAGGGCGTAATTCTTAAAGGCGTCTCTAGCGAAACTCTTTTTTCTTCTTCGGTGTATTTTGATCCAGGTAATGTCATGTGCTCAAACTTTCGCGTTTTACCATCACCGCTAACGGCACAAAAAAACAACAACAACAAAAAAGCGCGAAACAGGGCGACAAAAAAACGGAGAAAGAATTTTGACTATAGGTTAGGCGTGTTCACTTTGCCGGGATGAGTTCAGGTATAGCTTGAGTGCTTGCAAACTTTATTTATTGTTTCGAACGCGCAACTTTGGTTTTTCGCGCAAAACGTTTTGATGTTTTGCGCTGCTGCGTGTATATATTAAAGCGTCTAAGAACGCGATGCCGCGCGGAGCATCCAGCTCGGCGCGTCATCACATTCCGCGTTACCACTGCTATGGCGCCCGGACAGCGTCTCGGACCGCGTGTTTAGCGCGTCATAGACGCCATCAAAGCGTCACGCTGTCGCCGACCGCGATCCTGGCGGCGTGACAACAGCCGCGGTGGATGTGGCGGAGGCCTGTTTGCTCCGGGTCGCTCTACAGCTTGAAAGGCCACGGAAGCTTCGATAGCCAGGAGTTGGGACGCTGCGGTGACAGCGACGCTCGCGTTCTCATCCGCTTCTTGCCGGAACTTGTACCACCAACCACCAGGATCGCGACATCCGACAGCACGACACTCTGGCTTTTGTGGCGGCATGTGCTGCCACTTCGGAACTACTTTCGATACATGGGCCCTTATACTATATACGAAGCTAAACAAACCAGCCGGAGACGTATTCCAGGCCACGACCTACTGTAATCATGACTTGCCCACAGAATGCCTCCCTATGGAAAACGCTGTCGCCGATGAATTCCGTTACGTTGCCATTGGGGGCGTTCGGTAAATAACTTTTTGAGACCTAGACACGGTTCACAGCCTGTCTAATGCACTTTCCGCACGGCGCGCGGCTGGTGATATCTGTTTCTCGGGAACACCTACCGTAGCGTGGCGCCAGCAGGCTGCAGTAGCTAAGGTCAGCAGTAGCAGTAGCACGCAGCAGGGTGCACCGCTTTCACGTTTGCTTGGGTCGAAAAAGCGCGTTTCTCAGGCACGGAAGCGCAAAAGCGTTTTTTAGCTCTGACTGCTCTAGTGCCATCGTCGAAAAAAAAAAAGGAGCGTTCTCGGACCACCCATATATAGCCACTGTGCTTGCAGCCGGCGCCTCTAGTGACGAATTAGTCACGCGACCACCGACTGACGAGATCCCGCGAGCAGAGCAGGTCAGGACCAGGTAAGGCCGCCGCGCCTTGCGCGCCTTCGATTGATATTCGGATATCCTAGGAAACAAGAAAGCCTTTATGCAAGTCAGCGTGACGGAACGCTGCGGCCGAGTCCATATACCACAAGGTGCGCGCTGGCACATTCTTCTGTGGGCAGGTCAGGATTACAGTAGGTCGTGTTCCAAAACCCGTTCTACAGGTTGTCACAAAAAAAAAAAATATACAGGGTTTTTTTTACCGCAAAAATAAACGTCGCCGAACGCTCATTTTTTGCCCTAAGGTAGCGCTAGAGGTCACAACCAGATGCCAAAGTTTCTGCCCGATCCGATACCTTATTCAAGAGTTATGAGTGATTTTCTGAAAATTTCAATGGGAAAATGGAGCCCATTTTCGCCCGTTTTCGGTTTCTGGTGCCATAGAGCCCCGTGTATTCGAAAACTCCGTCGGCCGCCATTTTCCCATTGAAATTTTCAGAAAATCACTTATAACTTTTGATTAAGGCATCGGATCGGGCCAACGTTACTAGAACTCTCAGTTGGGAAACTCGCCGTTGAAACGTGGGCCGCTGGCGTCCACCGAGACCGAGCTAAATGCGACAACAGCGCCACTCTGTATCATTTGTCTGAACTGTGGTCGTCTTGAGCTTTTTAGAAAGCATGTTTTTGCGTAAAAACTAACGGAAAAAACTCTTTTGTAGTAACTTTTATTGGAGTTTAGTACAAAATGGGGGCGCGTGTTGTTATCTAAAATCTTTAGTTCGCAAGGTTTTGCAGTATAATTAATATTGTTTTTATACAACCCTGCCTTAGCGGGGATTTCAGGTGGCGCGTCCCGAGTTAGGCGCATATTAACCACGGTAGTAAACCGCGGCGCGTCCGCTTGGGAGTCGGGGGCGGTACCTCGAAGCCCCTTCCACAGTATTTGTTCTGGCCCCAAAATGGCCGATTACAACGAAAATGGAAGTCACGTGCAGTTCCTGGACTAGCCGCTGCGGGAGAAGTGGCGGCGTTGGGATCGCCATTAGCTCGGTTCTCGTGGACGGATCGGCGCCACTTTTTCAGAGCAGTCTCTATGGCAGTTTCCCAACTGAGTGGTTCTAGTAACGTTGGATCGGGCTGAAACTTTGGCATCTGGTTGTGACCTCTAGCGCCACCTTTGGGTGGAGAATGAGCGTTCGGCGATGCCTAGTTTATTTTTGCAATAAAAACAAACGTGTAATTTTTTTTTTTACACTCTGTACTTACGATAGTGAGGGAAAGCGAAGATTTTTTTTATAACGCGACCGATATTGTAGAGCTCCGGCAAGGAGATGACACGCGCGTGCAGGCGCGAGCTGCCGAGGGGACAGGCACACAGCGCGCGGCACAGTTAGCGCGAACGAGCGATCGCCCGCTCTTCCAGCATTTCCCTCGCAACTGGAGAAGCCATCATCGACATCGGTGGAATGTGCTCATCCGGAACAACAACCCAGGCAGTAAAACACGATATTCGCCAATAATACGTCCGAGCAAAACACGCAAAATGTGCCCACGTCCCGTTAGCGTTAACAGCGTAGCGGAGCGTGCAGCGTGCTACGTCACACTCGTACGGCCGCCCTTCCGTCACCGCGCTTTCTGCGAGAGCGACGATTGCTTTCCGCGATATCTGATCATAAAAAATAAAACAACGGGCGATTGCGATACTCTCGATTTGCAGGCCACGGGAAGGAGTGACGACTCAACAGCGCGTATCCGTGTTCCCTTGCGTCCCCATTTGTTGCTTGCGTGTTGTTGCCGCACTTACTTGGGTATTGCCTTTTTATTTCTTCTAGCGCGCGTGTAGTTCGTTAACGCGTGCGCGGCGGTTTTACGGCCTTGTGCAACTTCGATGGAGGAAGTTCGCGGGATTGCTCAATACCGTCCGGTGGTCGGCTGTCCCGAGGCGTCTCGGAGCGGCAGCCCGTTTCCTTCTGACAAAATCGCCCCGAGCTAAGGACATAAAGTAAGAGACACCGCACAAACGCGTGTGCTGTGTCTCTTACTTTATGTCCTTAGCTCATGGCGATTTTGTCAAAAGGAACGGTATACCAACTAGCCCATCTCTCGCTACAGCCCGTTTCATTTTCCCTATTTTTCTTCCAAAAACCCGACGTTAGAGCGGAGGGTGTCTACAACGCGGAACACGGCAAAGTTTCTTCCGAAGAAGCTCAGTGAACTTCTCCTGCATCAGGTGAATTAACATTCTGTCCCCTCGAAATAACGCCGCCTATACTAAACGTGTCAAAAAAGAAATCTATTTCACTAAAAAACTGCCCTCATAAAAAAAAAAAAGAAAAGAAAAGAAAACAAGTTAACATTTTTTGGTTTAGGTTAAAACTTGACACTGAGCTTCCGGAGGGCATCAGACATGCGCTCAGATCGTTTCTTTAAGATCCGATCCGATAAAAAATAGTGAAGAAATCTTTCTTGACAACATGCATCCCTCCATATCGTCCCTCGATGCTCTGTGAGGACACATCAGTCGTAAGTTTGAGTCGACCGCTTTTGCATTCCAATAAAGCTCAAACGCAGGTGAAAAAACAACCCCCCCCCCCCTAAATTAAAACAAAATATAAACTTGAACACAAAAAAAAAATTGTTCCACATCGTTCGTTTTTATATTGATCCACGCGTGGATTTTCATCGTATGATTAACCCAAAACACGCCTTTGCTCATTTGTGATGTAGATGCATTAAATAGCTCCGTTTTGCAAAAATAGCATGTGACGATTGGCTCCCGATCCGATTTTCGTACAATTCACGGTTGGTTCTTTCACGAATGAAGCCGACGCTTTTGTGCGTTCCTCATGCGCGAGATACGAAAGTTCAGAGGCTAGTTTGGGAGCGCAAAAGAGAAAGCAGCACGGTGATGCGCGCGCAGACGTCGTAGACAGGCAACTTCGGCGTAATGGTTTGCGGACATTACGCCGAAGGGCGTCGCTTCGAGAACACTGGAAGACGAAGAGAGGCCGAGGAAGGTCGCCCTACCTTTCTTCGTCTTCCAGTGATGTTCTCCCATTCTCAAAGCGCGAGTAGCCGTCAGAACACCTCCGACGACTCGCTGCTTTTTCGCCATAAGTCTGCCGAACCACCTCGAATTCCAGTTCCAGATTTGCCAAGTGTGACGCAGAATTGATCTTTGCTCTCGCTCTGGTTTGCAGTCCGCGCTGAAATTGCCACTATGCTCGTGCAGGGGGGTCACAAAAACTCGCGTAGCGCAGCTCAAAATGTTGACAGAACGACGCCCTTCGGCATTGTTTAATTTTAATTCGAACAGACTAATATATATATATATATATATATATATATATATATATATATATATGGGGTGAGGGTTAGACTAGTTATGTCTTCACCATGTATTTATCAAACACGGCGGTCATTAGACGAGAAAATAATCGTCATGCTAAGCTCTCAAATTAACTAAAATCTGTTACTTAACTTTTTTAGTTATTGGTTTTAGGGGTCATGTTTTAATTGCAGTATTGACGGCAATTATTATTAGGCCAAATCAACTTAAAAAATTTGCGAAAAGGTAATGTATTTTTTTCTAGACGTTAACTGACCCATTTTTGCGTTTTTTTCCGATTTAAGTACAGGACAAGAAAAGAACGTTGCAAGCCCCCTAACAATGAGGCTTGGAAGAGTGGCGCAGTGGTTTCAGTCACGTCGTCACTTGCGCCGTCGGCGAACCCAGCAAGGGTGCTCTGTCCAGATAGTGACGACATGGTTGGGACGACTACGTCACTCTTCCAAGCGACAAAGCTCGTTCCCACAGTTGCGTCGACTGCGTTGCGCTGCGTTGCGTTGTGCAGCAGAGCGCCTCCCAATTGGCTCGTCGTGAGGGTCACCATAGCAACAGATCGACGCAAGTGGTTGCAGTCGCACTCCAAACGAGCCTTCATTGTGAGCAGTGCTTGCAACGCTCTTTAGAGCCCAATTTTTAAACTGAACGAGAAAACGCGAAAGTTGATCGACTACTATTTTAAAAACAATTGACTTTTCGCAAATTATTTTATTTAGTCTCTAATAGTAATTGCCGTCAATACCGAATTTGAAACATGACCCCTAAAATAAAAAAAATAAAAGTTAATTAACATATTTTAGCGAATCACTCAACTTACCGTCGTGATTACTCCTTCATCTAATGTTCACCCAGCCTGATAAATATGTGGTGAAGAAAGAACTTGTCTAACCTTCACCCCCCGATAAAAAAAAAAACTTCGAATTAAAATTTAACTTTTTATAATGACGTTTTAGCATGTCGAAACCATGACGTGCTTTTATGATTAAGATAGCCGCAGACGGGTCGTCCGACCGGTGGTCTGAACAAAACCACACATCCCTTGTATCCGAACGTAGGTGTCTCCAGTCCTGCACATATTAATAGAAAAAAAAGTACTAGATTACACTTACTATGACTCTCGGTTAAAAAAGTGTTCAATTAGATTATTCGATTCCCTGAGAAAAAAAAAGTAACTAACCGATTTCAAAACGACATATTTTTCAGCCGGTTTAAAAGCCTCGTCTTCCGTACTGTCAATGATTCGATCAGGATCATCCATTTTAAGTTATACACATCTTCATAAATCGCCAATTTTGGTAAACCAACCTCCGGCCGAGACTTGGTTCGAGGTTTCCTTGGTAGGAAACCTATACAAAGAGCGCCATTAGGACGGAGAGGAAAAATAGTAACGCTTACAAATTATTTACGTACTTTCAAGAAATAATCAGATCACCCTTGCGATTGCTTCTTACTAAATGCATTAAAAATACAAAATACTGCAAAAAGGGATCGATTCCAAGTAATTTGATTATTTGTATTGAGTACCGTAAAACTCTGGTGGGTGTTGCTACAGCTTCCGCGAAGTACAGGGTGTTTTAGGTACCTTTGTGCCATAACATAAATAATGCCTCGTGCACGTGTCGAACCAAAGCAGTATTATTCAAAGACACGTTGAACGAGTGAAGATTTTTTTGTCATGTGACAAACTAGGCACTGAACGCATATTAATTAGCCAACTTTTTAAATATTAGTTTGTTATCAAACCATTTAATACAAGAGTTGTCGAGAGTTTGTTTTCAGCAAGGACACCTTTGTGTGTCTAAATTCTTTAGCATTAACAAAAAAAAACGATTAAAAAATTTTATGTAATTATTTGCCAGCAAAATGCGGTTTTACGGCCCATGGTAACGTGGCCTTTCTTTTAATTTTGCGCACATTCTTCGGAGCTTGAAAAGTGTACACAAAGGCTACCTTGGCGGAAGCGACAGGATGAAATGTTTCTCAACACACTCTACAACTTTTGTATTGGAAAGTTTGAGCACGAAAATAATATCAAAGTTACTCAATTAATGCGCGGTAGATAGACAGTTTGGCATATCGCAAAAAAAAACCTATTGAACTTGCTTAATAGGACTGTTAACAGTATTGGGTTAATTCGACACGTGGTGCACCAACTTTTTTTAAGGACTCGGAAGATGTTTAACGAATACCCGGTAAACTTTTATATAACGAAAGCTAAATAATGTTTTCGCCATGGAGGACAGTTCCGCCCTTCAAGATGGCGACGGCCGAACGCGTGAACAACGGCATCTTACCCCGAAGGACCGAGTAGACCTCAGGCTGCGCAAGGATTCGGTGCAGCAACTCCTGCTCCTGTAGCCTCTCGGAGTCTGCGTCCAGGGCTTCTTGGCCTGAAAGTGCGCGAGAAAGCACGTAGTGTTAATCTATATATATAGATATATATTTTTCTTCATCGGACTGGACAACACAGGTTAGCTCATGGAAAGGAAGCTCGAACCATTTTTCGAAATAGCCAGGCTTTACTCTGTGCGGCGTGCAATTTATTATCACTAAATTGAAAATAGCTACTGAGAAAACTAAAAAAAAAGGGTTGCATCAAAACCAATATTTACATTTCTTTCGCGCGCTCCAGTGGGGTAATGTCACGGGTTGTATACCATGCAAGTTGAGTAAGCAGTCTAAGAAAAAGAACACGATATTTCAAGCGTTCTTTTTTCTTCTTTTTTTGTTGGTGTTTTGTTAGCATTTAATTTTTCACCACAAAACTTCTTGTAAACCGCTGGGAACGACCTGCAACGCCTTTATGTTGCCCATATTACATCTGGGGTCATAATTTTAGTGTTGTCAGTAAAGCCCCTGAGGCCAAATTCGAAACACCGATAACTTTGCAAAAAAAGTTATTGTGACAGGCAATTTGGGTTACTATAGTTCAGATGTGCCTATGAATCTGTTGAACTAATTTTGAGACAAATTAGTGACTATCAAACAAGTACATGAACACGAAGACGGGACCAGCGCTTGTCGTCTTCGTGTTCATATCATAGTGTGTTCTTGGCACTATTCATGTTCCTATAATAAACGAAATAGCCCACCGTAACATTCTAGTAAAAATCTTAATTATATGGTGGCAACACCATTTTCAAAATTCCAACATATATGTAATAAATGTATAGTTTAAAAAAATATTTTCAGATTTTTCTCTACTTTAATTGCAAAAATAAGATGATGGTTTTTCCTTTTTAAACTAAGCCCTAAAAAACAGTAGGATTATGAAGATTATACAATTAAATTAAAAGGTGCAAGCAAACTGGACCAGCTCGACGAAAATAATCCCCGGGGGTGACGGTGTTTCTACTTCTAAATTTCTTTCTTCACGAATGGATATACCTTTTCATCAACCCTTCAAGCAGAATGTGAAGTGTACCCACCTGAGCTTGAAACCTTTTCTGCTTCGAGGGTTCCTTGGAGTCTCTCTTGCCGGATTTGGAGGAGTGTTTTTACTTGAACATCTTCTGTTATGGGAAGAAAAAGTATACTGGTAAGCAAAACAAAGAACAATGAATAGGACAACAACAAAACTTAGGCTCCGAGTAAAAAAACACACCTAAAAAAAGCAGTTTAACACTGCAAGCTCTTGAAATAAAATTGTTTTGCGAATTCTGGTCTACAAAATTAGCAGAAACCTTTTAGTTCCAGCTAATTTTGAAAATTGCTGAGCAGAGAACAATACGATCTGAAGAAAATTAGCGTCACCATGAATGCACCACGAGTCTAAAAACTTCCGTGGCATCATTGTCCTCCAAGACCAGAAGAGACGTCTCTTCTCGTCTTGGAGGACAATGACGCTGCAAGTTTTTCCCATTGTTTACGTACGTAAGCAATGGGAAAATTTTGCAGCGTGCAAACGATGTATGAATCATGCGCAATTTACTAATTGTATTCCGATTCTCAGTACATAATCAGGGACTACGTACGTCGCTACGTCAATGCAATCGACTTCCGGGTATCGAATCCGTGCCGTCTATGCAATCAACGGCACGGATTCGATACCCGGACCAGGCGGATTTTTTCGGACGCGCACCAGTCACCTAGCTGTGTTTGGAGATTTGTGTTTGTCCCTTGTACCTCTTGTTCCCCTTCTCCAGGAATTATTTTCGTCATCCTTGTCCAGCTCGCTTGCACCTTTGCATTTAATTGCATAATAATCATTGAATTTGGTACCATATCGCTCGCGCTAGTGGCAGAGCAAACCAGAGATTCCGTCTGTCCATGACGGCCTATTTATCGCAGTAGGGCCATGCTACCGCTGAGCCAACTGCGCCACGTACGTGACAAGGAAGTTCCCCAAGCCCTCAGCAATTATTAAACCAACTTCAAACTATTTTTTGCAACGAACTATTGAGGAATATTATAAATAATTTAGCTAAAATCCATACCGTGTGCACCCATTTCGGGGTAAAAAGTGTACGAGCAAGGGCCCCTTGGGCACGGCGCGCTTGAACGTTGGAGGAAGAATTGCTCGCAGCGCCACCCCTCGGTGTCGACATCAAGTGCATCAGTCAGACCCGCCTTGTGATCCCACTACCCAACTTTTAGGCCACCTTAGTTACGGTGAGCCTTGCTAGGGCGCGCCCACGGTTTCCAGACAGCAGAGCCGTATATTGGGAGAGTTTGGCCAGTGGGTATGGCGACGAAGGCGCCGGAGAGGAGAAAATTGAAGAAAAGAGAGGAGAGCGCCGAAGGAACCAGAGAGAAAGAAGGGTGTAAAGAGGAGGCGACCGCCATTTTGACGCAATGCTGTCGGCGCCGACCACTGTTGAGGCCACACGTCGTCTGGTGCGGGCTTATTTCTTTTGCGCCTAAATAAAAGTTTGCGTTCAAACTTGGAGAAACTTCATTCCTTTAATTCTTTTAAGCCACCGAGGAATAACACTATATGATTTGCTTGCCAGAGCATGCCGAATAAAAGGAAAGAACCGAAATTTGGATGTCGATCCCATGCATTCCGCCGGGCGTATGAATGAAAATGGCGGCCCTCCCCGCCCAGCTGGAAGCAGCCGGGGGTTCACGCGCATGCGCTTACGCCTCTCGCTCTGCGCCGCGGGCTGATTGGCTCACTCGAAAGGCGGGCGTTACGGCGGCGAGATCATAGACTGGCCAAACCCTCTCCATATAAGGCTCTGCCAGACAGATGCCCCAACCACGTGGCCCCAACCACTGATCTCTATTGTAGTAGGCTAGATAGCGGACCGCGGCCTCGGCAGCTGGGGCGGAGTGTCGCCACCGGCGGCCATTAATTGACACCACCAAATGCATGGGACTCTATGGGAAGAACAAGAAAAAGTGACGTTTCCTCCGTTTCTAGGTTGTTGTCGGCACTGAAACTTTTTGTCTGGTTTTTGATAAGCCCGTCAAATAGCTTGCGTACAAACATTAAAGCTGACAGCCCTCACAGTTCTTATAAATAAATATTTTGTGGTCAAGAGTGACTCCGCTGCACGAACGATGTTAGTGGAGCTCAATGAGGCGAGAGTTACGTAGAGTTACCGCGGAGTCGGTGGCGGTTCCGTTGAGTTGGGCTTAGCAGACGACAAGCTCGAAGGCTTTGCTACGTGGAATTCGCTCACTCCCGGAACGCCGCTGTCGAGATGGAACTTCTTTGTCATTCATAAACTTCTGGGCTTCCCCGAGGACGGTCTCATTGACGGCAAGTTCCTTTGTTTACTCCACTACGAGAGCAAGCTTGCCAGCTCAGCCGTAGGTGCTCCGGTACGTTTGATTTTTTCAATCGGCGGCCGAACGTTTGACAAATACCGATTCGATCTCCAAACACCCGACATAAGGATCGCGGTACACCATAAAATACTCGCCTCCGAGCGCAGTGTACACGCTTCAATATTCTGACTTTTGTGCGTTTCTCTCATAGACTTGCGTGTATTGCCTGGTGTCAAGCAATGGCCGCCGGTGACGACACGGACGGGCTCCCGATCCGCGATCCAGCCTACTACAATAGAGATCAGTGGTTGGACACGAGTCACTACCACCCGAGTGTTCGCCGAGGCATTGATGGTTACAAGCCGAAGTCGAGTGCTCACGCAGTTCTCGTGTCAAATCCATGAACCGCGCGCGAGTGTCGTCAGGCGGGTGGTTTCGATCCGATATTTATGTCATCAAACTTTCTTTAACGAAGGCAAGACGGAAATAAATAGCCCCCTTTGATTCTCGCAATTTCACCGCGACAGAGAAGCTTCTGAATAAGTCGCGGTTTGTGCGAGTATACTTGGGCCAGATTGGGACCAATAAGCCTCTGTTAAGTCATGAACATTCCTACACGATATTGATTCATGACCCCTTTATCGTTATTGGTGAAAGCGGTTTGAATCAGCCCTGCACAAAAATGCGCGAATCTTAAAAAATCGCTGGCGTTGACGTATTCCCTACAGAAGAGTCGGATAGTTTTCCTACCTTGTCCTCCGTGGTTTCTTGTCAGCTGCAGTCTACGGGGCGTCGCTGGAGGGCGCTTCTGAGGACTCTCCGCAGTGCTCTCCGTGTCCGACTCTGCAAGAGGCCACGCCACGGTGCCGCGTACGTAAACGTGCATTGATCTGCATTCTTACCATAATCAGCACCTGGCGCCGTTGATGACGAAACCTCAGGGGGCTCATTGGAACATTACACAGATACGCTATTTCCAGCATGTCTTATTTGTGAAACGTGCCGTTTTTTGAGTCTATAAGGCGTACCCCCCCCCCCCCCCCGCCACCAAAAAAAAAAAAAAAAGAAAACTGTTATCAGAAAGAAAAAAAAAACGTTGCTGTTTATCTGTTGCATCCTTGTATATAAAGCCCCCTACAATTAATGTGCGCTTTTAATTCGAACAAATTCATTTTAAAAAGCTTTGGTAAACGTGCACTAATGCACTCTGTGCAGGTGAGTTACACCACCCAGGGGGACATAATACAGGAGGCTAATCGTCGCAATAAGTCAAATAATTAAAGAAAATCTGATAACTTTTTTATTGGTGAAAGTAAAAGCGGGGTGCCAACCAGAAACTTATTGAGCGTCATCTTAAACCACTAAATCAGCTAGGTCTAGAAAGGTTTGGAGCACGGAGTGACGGCTGGGGTGCGTTAAAATTCCACTCATGCAACAGGTGTAACGCTGCAGGTCCGAAAACGCATATAAACATATTTTCAACCGCTTCTTCGGACCGCCAAAGTGGAAAAGTTCCGCTGCTAAATTAAAGGGGTACTAGCTGGCGGCTTTTTGAGCTACCCCAACTACCTATATTTACAGTCACCGGCCTTTACCATTTCCGGGAGGCTATTTAGTATCGTGAAATTCAGAATAGTTCTGGTGAAATCGCCTAGTGAAAGTTATTATGCCAAAACCAACATTCAAATATACCCGCGCTTTTCGGTGCGGTGACGTCAGGGGAAGGCAGGCTTACGGGCCGAGCGGGCAGTCTAGAAATGGACTATGCCGAGCATATGTTTTGTGCTGCTGGGCGGGTGCTGGATCGACTTTCAAAAACATTCATAATTGACACCATGAAACGGCTTGTAGTCAGAGGGGAGCAAGGTCTACAGTCCAAAGAGTGAACCCTTGCCTTTCGCTGACGTAACTTTTTCATTGTTGCCAGTAATCTTTCTGTTTGAAAAACACGATGAGGACGAAAATTGTGAATACAAAAGCTTCGCGAAAACAAATAATAATGTTTGTCCAACATTTGAGCTACTATTTCAGCGGTGTTTTTTGGTGTGTTGTGAAAATGTTCAGGCAAATCGTGGACTAAGAAAACAAACGCTGGAGTACCCAGGGCCATACTTACGAAGGGCGTTCATAGAGTTCGTGTTATTGTCATGAACGAATAGAGATTGAACAATGAAACTCAGGTAGGAGTCTATAGTCTTTCTCCACATATTCGCCACCCATGCAGTCACGCACTTTTGCTAGCCATGAACAACACGCAGGAGGCCATTGTTATAAAACCCCTCGTTTTAAGTGTTCAGGAATTGCTCCACCTCAACAATCACTTGCTCGTCGTCCTTGAAATGCTTTCAAGCTTGTTTGGCCACACTGGAATCGTCTGCGCCATTTCGCCATTTTTGACCACAGTGTTCATTAAATCGGACGTTGTCCCCGAAGCACCGCCACCAGCTTGGAAGAAATCTCCTTGGCACTGCTTCATTTCAAATTGAGGAAACGGGTCACTGCACGTGCTTCGACTTTCCCCACGGGCGCTGCCATTTTGTTTCGACGCCCTAGCCGTGCTCTACGGTACTGAAAGGACGCGTGCTCGTGTGATGCCTGTTTTGTTCCTTTTTGGGTTCCGATATTACCCTCCATGCGCTGGTGTTCAAAAAACGAAGAAAAAAAACTGTGACAGCTATCTGGCGGTTAAACGAAAAACTACTGGTATGTTCCTGGCGCTCCGTTTCCGCGAGAGACAGCGTTTCCCAATCCCCGTCGACAGCAATGAACCGCCAGAAGGGAGAGAATCAGGTTCTTTTATTCTTCGATAGACCGATCTCACCAAGCGTTCAGCGCATGCGTGACGCCGCCATAACTTTAGTTCACGGGAGACAAACGGCAGTGCTCCGAGACGCCTCGTGCCGTCTCGCGCTCTACACGCGCAGAGCTCCAACAAGGTTGGGGCACGGGCAGAAAGACTAAAGTTCCCTCGATGCATTGCGGCAGCGGTAGCCTAGTCAAACTGGCTGGTGAGATCGGTCTATTCTCATGGTCTGGATGATGTTGCTTGCTGCTGGAGGGCAATGTCTTGCTTCGAGCCGAAGACAGAAAGTTACTGACTTTCAACTGACTAAAGCGTGCACATGTAGCGAGAAGCACGACTGCGATAGCCTTACTGCGTCAGTTGAAATTTGCATATGTCGCAATGGTGTTGACTGCCCTTAATTAGCGACAAAAACGAAAGAATGTGATTAACGTACATGGTCTCTGAAGCCTCGGCCATATTCTTGTATCGTCGATCCATTCGCTGTCCGATTCCATTCCATAAATAAGAAAATACAAGAGCTATGTTGAAATAGATGATATCAAAGGATTAAATGAAAGCCCGAAATATCAAAAAGACCTAAAGAAAACACATGACTTCAACGCGGAACGTAAAGGAATACGAAAACAAAGCTCCGGTGGTGGCCGGTGCATCACACAACGCGGAGCAACGGCGAGAAACTGAAGGTCGGCAATGGCGGCATGGTCACGTGACGTCAAGATGGCGGCGGCCATGAAATGTTGCCTGAAAGGGTTTATAGAGTGGCTCTAGTGTGCGCTAGCCCATTCGGCCACCGATCCCTCTGTTACAAAGCGCGGCATCTTTAAAGTGTTTTTTTTTCTTCTGTTCGTCCGGCGGAGGGAGCGAGTGCTTTTTGGAGAGGACAGTTTTTGGTGATTGTCGCCCCAAACGCCCGCAGGTTTACGGCACAACAGATTTTCCGAACTTCGTCTTGCTGCCAAGCCTCCGTTTCCTTTCCCTCTAATTTGAATCAAAGTCCAACTCCCAGATGCACTCTTGCGGGTCTCTACTTCAGGCCCACTTTCTCTTCCTTCCTTTATATACACACTATATATATATATATATATATATATATATATATATATATATATATATATATATATATATATATATATATATATATATATACTCGACTTGCTTTTCGAGTAGACAACTATCATATCTACATTTTAACAAAAAATATTTTTTTTTAGGAAATAGATTTTAAACTTGGTGTTTTTGGTTTTCGCATAACATTAACGTAAACGTCCCGCAAAGGATATTTAATACAGCTAAATAATTTTATAATATCTATAAAGAGCGTGTTTTGGGCTCTCCATAGACATAAAAAATATTGATGTAACCCAAGTTGATCGCCAGTATTTAATTGTCGAATTTCGTCAACAATTGACCGAGGGGGCGCTTTTGACATTATTACGGAAAAAAAGCAAAACGCCTAAAATTATTTTATGGTATTAGAGCGTTTTACGTGTGCCCACAGAGTGCTTGAAGAAAGTTAATATAATGTGGACTGAAAATCCACGACGGGAAATCGAGCGAAACATCAGACCAACGACGGATGTAGAAAAAACTGCTTTCCGCCGCGGCCTCTTTTAAAATTCGTAAGTCGAGAACAAAAGATCCGACGAACTTGCGGTTTTGTGGCTACTGCGTTTTTAGAGACGACGCCATAAGATATATTTTTTTTTTGTCAGCGAAATTTAAAATTCGATTTTTTTGTCCTGCACGATTTGAGATGAACGACCATACACCCATATATAGTCACAGGCTGTTCCAGAGAACTCAGGCCAAATCGCTCCTGCGAGAAACTACTCATCGCAACGAAAAAATGCTTGTGTCGTTTTGGTCCTGGGTCAGGGGCCCATTTAGGAAAATTATTAAAGTCCAGGATAATTAAGTTGTTAAATATTTTAGCGTAATCAACTATTTTAATATTGTGTTTAAGAGCATGGTTTCAATTAGAAAATTGCTCAGCATCGTCGAAAAACACTACATCAACAAATTGCAGAACGATAGAAGGCACGCGAAGCATTTTACGGCTTTCTGAAAAACTGAACAAATTCGACGGGTTTTTAAGTTTCGGTTTGCTATCGGAGCGCATCTCGGCCCCGGCGGCACCGCGCCCCGTGGAGAGATAGTGCAACCAGCCTCTGCTGCGTCGCGCGATGACAGCGCAGCAGAGGTTGGTTGCACTATCTCTCCACGGGGCGCGGTGCCGCCGGGGCCGAGATGCGCTCCGATAGCAAACCGAAACTCAAAAACCCGTCGAATTTGTGCGGTTTTTCAGAAAGCCGTAAATGCTTCGCGTGCCTTCTATCGTTCTGCAATTTGTTGATTTAGTGTTTTTCGGCGATTCCGAGCAATTTTCTGATTGAAACCATGCCCTATAAACACAATAATAAAGAAGTTAATTACGCGAAAATAATTAACAACTGAATTATCCCGGACTTTAATAATTTTACTAAATGGGCCCTGGCCCAGGACCGAAACGACACAAGCCTTTTTTTCGTTGCGTGATAGTTTTCTGCAATATAGCGAATTTGTCTGACACATATATATATATATATATATATATATATATATATACAGGATGTTTTTTAAGCTTAACAGATTTGTTTAAAAAAAAGCCGTGAAAGTTACACTTATGCCGCTTGTGGAGGTGAGTTATACGGCCAGGGGGACATATTATAGGGGGCTAATCGTAACGATCAGTCGGCTAATTAATTAAAATTCGTTAATTAACTTTTTAATTATTGAAAATAGACATATGGTTCCAATTAGAAACTTGCTCAGCGTCATTGAAAACCCCTAAATCAGTCATTTTCAGAAAGACTTTGAGCGCGTGAGAAGCGTAGTAGTGCACTAAAGTTACCACTCGTGGAGCAGGTACAAGGCTGGGTGCTAGATAAGAGACGGAAAAATCGCGCGGGCGCCTTATCGCAACCTCTAGCTTTGTACCTGCTCCACGCGCGGTAACTTTAGTGCACTACTACGCTTCTCACGCGCTCAAAGTCTTTCTGAAAATGACTGATTTAGGGGTTTTCGATGACGCTGAGCAAATTTCTAATTGGAACCATATGTCTATTTTCATTAATTAAAAAGTTAATTAGCGAATTTTATATAATTATCCGACTGATCGTTACGATTAGCCCCCTATAATGTGTCCCCCTGGCCGTATAACTTACCTCCACAAGTGGCATAACTGTAACTTTCACGGCTTTTTTAAACAAATCTGTTAAGTTAAAAAAACACCATATATATATGGGCGGTTCATTTGGATTCAGGCAACGAGTGGCAGTCGTATTTTTTATTTTGCTTCAAATTTTTATATTTTGTGAAGCATGTTCCTAGAAGAACAATCCTTTTTATTTTCATGTCCTGACATGATTAGTTCCTGAGAAAAAAATCTCAAAGAAGCGGGAAAGAACTACGAGGTTTTGACGATTGTCGTGTGTGGCGTTTTTGAATCACTCTCGATCTCAAAGTATTGAAAAGAGAACGTCTATATTTTTTAGTGTGATATATAGGCATGTAGGTAAGCCGACATTATAACTGCTATTTATTATTCGTCGCTCCAATTTTTGTAAAAATCCCCAAACATGCCTTCGCGAACAACTGTGACCTAAAATGGGGATTTTATTTTGAGTCGACTATGTTTAGTATCGCTTTTAAAATATTACCACGTGTAAAACCATTCATTGCCTTCCAAATTAAGCAAAGTTTGTGTTTTTATCATGTACGAGTACTGAGAAATAAATTATGAAACAGAGAGGGTTTTCACTTTTTGTTCAACTTCAGCACGCTGTCTAAAAAAAACCCATTTTTAATTTTTTTCTTTTTCTCGCGTTGCGTTCTCTTCACACCCTTCTTTTAGCCAGAATACATTTCGTTAATAGTATTTGCCTTGGTTTTGAGTTTCAAGCCTCTAAAAATGCTAAAAAAAGAGCAAATTCCGATGGTGGGATTTGACGATTTTCGTGTGTGGCGTTTTTGAACCACTCTCAATGTCAAAGTATTCAAAAGAGAGTTTCGATATTTTTTTATTGTGATATATATGCAAGTCAGTAAAACGACATTCCATCTACTATTTATTATTCGTCGATCCAATTTTTGTAAAAATCCCCAAACATGCCTCCGCGAACAACTGTGACCTAAACTGTGGATTTTTTTGTTAGTCGACTATGTTTAGTTTTGTTTTTAAAATAATACCACGTGTGGAACCTTTCATTGCCTTTCATATTATGTAAAGTCTGTGTCTTAATCACGTACGAGTACTGAGAAATAAATTATGAAACAGAGGAGGTTTTCACTTTTCGTTCCATTTCAGCACATTGTAAAAAAAAGTAAAAAAAATATTTTTTTATTTTTTTCGCGTTGCGTTTTTTACATTTTTCTTTTAGCCAGAATACATTCCGTTAGAGGTATTTCCCTTGGTTTTGAGCTTTAGGCCTCTAAAGATGCTAAAAAAGAGCAAATGCTGATGGTGGGTTTATGGGTTATAGCTGTATATTTTATTCTTTATTATAATAATCTAAGGGACGTTGAATAAATACTCATATCAAAAACATGAATGTCGTTAGGCGTATAATATCAAGTTTGCAATTCCAAACGTCTAAACACTATGAAATCGCAACTGCCGGGAGCGTGTTTTCAGACAATTTCTGCCGGTGCCTAGATTGGAGGGGCCTCAAGCCTAAACCCTATGCGCTACATAATCTATACTACGTTAGAAATATCAAAGTATAATATTTTAAAACATTAGAGTAAAATACGCTCTCTATTGGAAACCTAGATTTTTAAATGCGACATTTTATATTTTTAATGCTAAATTCATGTTGATAACAGAACCAAATTATTTTTCAGCATATTTAAAGGCTTAAAACTCAAAACCAGTGCGTATAGCTCTAACGGAATGTATTCTGGGTAAAATAAGGGTGTAAAAAAACACAAAGCAAAAAACAAAAGAAAAATATTAAAAATGTTTTTTATACAGTGTGCTGAAATTGAACGAACAGTGAAAACCTCCTCTGTTTAATAATTTATTTCTTAGTACTCGTACGTGATTAAGACACAAACTTTACATAATATGAAAGGCAATGAAAGGTTCTACACGTGGTATTATTTT
Source organism: Ixodes ricinus (assembly GCA_037355805.1). NCBI lineage: Eukaryota > Metazoa > Arthropoda > Arachnida > Ixodida > Ixodidae > Ixodes > Ixodes ricinus. The sequence continues at coordinate 90,442 of JAZHYW010036236.1, forward strand.
AAAAACAAAACTAAACATTGTCGACTAACAAAAAAATCCGCAGTTTAGGTCACAGTTGTTCGCGGAGGCATGTTTGGGGATTTTTACAAAGATTGGACCGACGAATAATAAATAGTAGATGAAATGCCGTTTTACTGACTTGCATATATATCACAATAAAAAAATTTCGAAACTCTCTTTTGAATACTTTGACATTGAGAGTGGTTCAAAAACGCCACACACGAAAATCGTCAAATCCCACCATCGGCATTTGCTCTTTTTTTAGCATTTTTAGAGGCTTGAAACTCAAAACCAAGGCAAATACTATTAACGAAATGTATTCTGGCTAAAAGAAGGGTGTGAAGAGAACGCAACGCGAGAAAAGAAAAAATTAAAAATGGGTTTTTTTTTAGACAGCGTGCTGAAGTTGAACAAAAAAGGAAAACCCTCTCTGTTTCATAATTTATTTCTCAGTACTCGTACATGATAAAAACACAAACTTTGCTTAATTTGGAAGGCGATGAATGGTTTTACACGTGGTAATATTTTAAAAGCGATACTAAACATAGTCGACTCAAAATAAAATCCCCATTTTAGGTCACAGTTGTTCGCGGAGGCATGTTTGGGGATTTTTACAAAAATTGGAGCGACGAATAATAAATAGCAGTTATAATGTCGGCTTACCTACATGCCTATATATCACACTAAAAAAATATTGACGTTCCCTTTTCAATACTTTGAGATCGAGAGTGATTCAAATACGCCACACACGACAATCGTCAAAACCTCGCCGTTCTTTCCCGCGTCTTTGAGATTTTTTTCTCAGGAACTAATCATGTCAGGACATGAAAATAAAAAGGATTGTTCTTCTAGGAACATGCTCCACAAAATATAAAAATTTGAAGCAAAATAAAAAATACGACTGCCACTCGTTGCCTGAATCCAAATGAGACCGCCCATATATATGTATATATATATATATATATATATATATATATATACAATCCAATTACCGGCCTTGTCAATAGTCACCCACTTCTTGTCCCTTCTCGGGTGCCGTCACTTGAGATAGAGTATTCGCTGGAACCGTCTGTGTCGTTCTGCTTGTTAGTGGGTTTAAGTTGAAATTGAAAGACCGTCCTCAGCCGTGACCAGGTGCTCTTAGCATCAGTTGATTTATACATGTTCCCGTCGTGGGCTTTTTGGGTGGTCTCTTCCATTTCGGGTAGTCAGATGGAGGAGCAAAAGCGTGTTCGATCTGGTTAGGAAGTGGCGGAGAAAATACCGCAACAGCCGTTTGTAAATCTATACGCAGTGGTCGTTTGTACCTCGATCAGTGCTTATTTTAACGAGGAATGTTGCGGCAACATCGCTCTTCAAGTTTTCAAGGGAAGCTTCGTGATTCATGAAACATTGTGCCACGCAGTAGAAAACCATTCGACCGACGAGTGGATCGGAGTGGCATAAGGAAACATCTACGAAGCGGATTGCAAGGTATGACTTATCTTATTATTGACTTCATATTTGCACGATTTGTATTGCTTCCGTCCGATTTCGCCTAATCAAAGAAATCCGATATTCTTCATGGACCAGGTTTCTGCTATGTAAAATTTCAAAAAACTAAAGTCGCCTGTAATTTTGTCAAAGAAGATACTCTAAATTTTTTTCATACAGTGGATTTACTCGGGGACTTCCTTAAATTACGATCTTTTTCAAGGAGATATTCATGGTAAAAATTGAAATACAAAGAACCAAACCTGTTAATATTGATTAAGAAAAGCTTAGTTTCTCAAAAACATTACATTCACTACCGTGAACAACACAATGTTTTATAAGAAATCTATGCTAATTTAAAGTCGTATTAAGGAAAGTTCCTTTCGAATGTTTTTTAATGTTTTTCTGTGAAGTAACGACAGAATTAACGGCGTAACTTTAGCGAAGTAACTGTAACAAGTTACTCTTTCAATATTGTAACTGTAACTGTAAAGGGGTTACTTTTTTGCCTGAATAACTGTAACTAACACTGTTACATTTTAGCAGTAACGTGACCATAGCTACCCGCACCAGGGGTCCTCCGTGTCTTTTCACGAGCGCCGCAGAAGAGTCGGGTCCCCCCAAAGGACCCGAAGCAATTAACGGTAGTTTATGGCCCACCGCCTGACAGGCGCCGATGGGTTTGGCTCTGGGCTCCAGATTCCATCAGCAGAACTTTGTGCCTGAAGCCCCATCGCTTCCCTTCTTTCCTCCCGAGATGCCCCTTTTTAGGGAGCCTGTGCGATGCATTGTGTTATGTGTATTTTTATACAGCCGGAAGTTAGACAGCCACAATGAGTGTCATGGCGTCTCAGCTGTAGATGAGCAATTTGGCCAGAGAAGTACGACTGCGAGCCTGAAGTCTTTAACGAGCACCACAGTAGTGACACAAGACCGCACGCCGGTACGATGCTCATCCAAATCGAAACAGACAGGGGTGGGGATTGAGCCCACGATCCCCGAGTTCTGCAGCGCGAGCTTTCATCTTCCGAGGCGGTGTGCGCCAACACACACTCGGCCACAGTCGGTCGGAGTCAAATGCAAGTGTGTAAAAGGGCCTTTGTTGTTAGATACAGGGACACAGTTACGAGGCAGATGTATGAAGCATTTATAATAGTGCGTCCGGGGGAACGCTGCGCGAGTAAACCGCCTGTGGCATTATTCGAAAAGGTGGTTTTATTTTTACCTCATACTGACGATTGCAAGTAGGGAATCTAGCCGCCGCCATGTCTCTGCTCGAGTCAGGAAGTGCGTGCATTTACAAGTTTGCCAATGCTACGTTCAAGTGAACGTAGCTTTGACAAACTTGCAATTGCACGTACTTGCCCGTACACTCTAAAAGAAAAAAGGGTGTATTGTTACACCCTTTGTCCCGATTATAATACACCCCAAAACTTCAAATCGACCTACAGCGCCCTATAGTCGAACAGACGGCCCCAAATTTAACGAGGGGTTTGATAGCCGTGTGGTACAACTTATTAAAATAGCCACTGCACGTGTTACTGACTACAAAACAAATAATCGGGGTTTTCTTGGCCCTACTGCAAAAACTCAGTGTTTTCTTTATGTTGTCTTCGACACGCAACTGTAGCTATTTAAAAAAGTTATATCGCACCGTTATGAAGCCCCTCGTAAAATGTGGGGCCGTCTGTTCGACCTATAGGGCGCTGTACATCGAAATGAAGTTTTTGGGGTGTATTATAATGGGACAAAAGGGTGTAAGGTGATACCCTTTTTTGAGAGTGATGATGGAGCAGGGACTATGGCGGTCGCCAGATGCTCTTCCCCACAATCGTCTATATGAAATGATGTTCGTGCTTGGCTGTTTTGCGGGTGGCATGCGCTCTCGTGCCATGGATACGTTCCTTTTTGATTTTTTCTCCTTTACTGCTTTCATCCCGGGTTAAGCAGTCTCGTGATACAAATATATCGCGATAGTATTTCAGAAATTGTTTTATTATTAATATTTCTGTATCGCGATACACTTTTTCGATTAGTATCTGTATTTCAGTATCGGAATACATTTTCGGTGTATTCCTCGTATCGCTATACAATACCAGGCCAATGTATCTCGTTATAATGTTCGAGAAATCCGTGACCTCCATCAAAAACTAGTCACCGAAACATTCGTGTCTCGAATATCGCGTGCCAGGCTATCTCCTTGAATTGGTAGCCACGCTTAATACGAAGCACAGATTTCCCTGAGACTTTTCGTAACGTAACGTAAGAGAACGGGTCTGCGTGAAAAGCCTTTACTTGCCCCATTAAGCGAAAAAGCGGCGTCGTTGTGCCCAAAAGATGGTCATAAAAATACGTCATCAAGCACGCGCCGCTCGATCGTACGCTCAAGGACGACGGCGTCCTATGTCACATTCGTCTGGGGCGCGCACGGCACCGAGAAAATGTCGCCCCCAAGGCCACGCCACTGTGTAGGTGCACCACATGACGCACTACCAGGCGAACGCGAAGCATCCCGCCGTGCGACGCGCTCGGTGCGGTCACTGCAAGGGCAAAACATGAACGGGTGGACGGTAAAAAATATCCGCAAGAGTGGGCGGCGGCTCGCGCCATCTAGCGAGGAATGAAAGTAACAAATTGTCTTTCAAGTGGATGGTTCAAGTATGTACTTGTTACACCGAAAATTCGCCCGCCAACGTAAAAACAAAAACACATCGACTATGAAACAGAGCGTTTACACATATGCGATTTTATTGTCGGACTGGTGACAAGCGATAGGTACACGTCTGGTGTGAAAATCAACAGAGGCGAGCGCACGCAGGGGTTAAAAGAAAAACAAGAAATTTAATTAGGCGATAAAAAGCCGCGCACGGCGACAACACGACAAAACCATCAGAACGAAATGCGAACACACACTCACGAACCTTCGGGCAGCGGGGCCGCGAAAAAAACAAGACAGCACTCCAATCCCGAGCGGCACAACGCGAAACAACTCACCGCTCGCGACAGAAACTGCAGGCGGGAAACCAGTTCACCGGTGCAAAGAAGACGAAAGCTCCGAAAAAGGAAAGTCCCCACTGCAGGACCCAAAGTCCAGGGAAAAGTTCAAACGAAGTCCGAAGGCTCACCGACGTCTTGAATCCGACGGACGACGAAAGCTTCACGTGCCCGGCGTGGCGGCCGACGCAACGCAGCACCGCACGCACACACACACACTTCCCGAAAAGGGAAAAACCGACGCCCGTCGTCACTGCTGGAATCGTAGCCAGAGCAGAGGGCTTGAGGGAAAGAAGATAGCAGCGCCGACATCACGTTCTCTCGAGGTCCGGGCCGCCATGTTTCGCGAGACGAGGAAGTAAGACCGACGACGAGGCGAGAGAGAGAGAGAGGAGGTGCCGAAGGAAGCGGAGAGCGTTAACTCAAGGTCGCAGTGCGAGGACCTGCATGGTCTCCTTCCGACGGTGCAGCTGGTGCAGCAACGCACCGGTGCCGCGCGCCGCATGAAGTCCCAGGCGAATGTAGTGCAGCCGCACCGACACGACCAGGTGAACGTGACGCGTCCGTCGGTGCAGCGCGGTGCGGTGCGGTGCGCCCCAGACGAATGTGACAAAATAGTCCTATACGTCGTCCTTGAGGTCGTCCTAAAGGTCGTCGTTATCGACGTCGTCCTCTAGGCGTCGCTCTCAACCCCATCCTTAACGACCTAGAAGTCCTCCTAGACGCCGTACTTGGCGTCGATCTGAAGGACGTCGTTCTAAACTTTGAAGGGACACTGACCAACACCACCTAGACAGAAGGACTCCGCATGGTCTCCTCTTTCTCTATGAAACGTCATCAGGTTCGGATCCCGGTAACTCGACTATAGGGCCCGAACCCGACCTTCAACGCGCTGATTGGACACCAGCCCAGGCCGAACACTTACACAGCACTCGTGCCCAATCTCGCGCCTCGATCGACGATCTATGATGACGCGTGCGGAGGCCTTCTGTCTAGGTGGTGTTGCACTGACAGGGTATTTATGCTCGCCAAGATTTTTATCCGTACATGACACACGAGAGCCCAACTACCCAGGACACAATTTGCGGCTCGAGATTCGTTTTCCTTCCACCCGAAAACCGCCAATCGAGAATTGGCCAGTTTGAGTCGCGATCACTCTCTTCTCCGTGGTAACGTGCCGTTTTCTGACACAACCACCAAAGTAACCAGTTGTCAGCCATCGAAGGCACACACGCAATACTAAAAATGGACAAAACATATGATACTCATTTTTTGTGGCTTCTAAAAAAACTGCAAATACGCTGATTGGAAACAAAAAGTTGCACAGTCACGTATTTTGGTAACTTTCTCCTCTTCTATATTCCTTCTTCCTCCTTAGTTTAGTTTCGGTTTAGGTTTCGAGCAGTTGCGTTTTTTCACTTTATAAAAATATATACGTGACGCTGTAGAAAATACTGGGTAGTCCTCTGGCCCCATAATAGACCGCTGGCCAAAAATATTCTAAAAAAAAAAATATTTCTGGGGGTAAAATATTTTGGGGGTGTCAGTGTTCCTTTAAACGTGTAAAAACATCACTTGAAAACATTTCTCCCACGGGACTACAATACTTTCGCCTTCCTACACGTTAGCAGTCTAAAGTGTAGTCCTGTAATTTCTTTCTTGTCCTTGAGAGGGGTAGAAGGTAAGTACAGTAAATGGGACCTTGAGGCTTTGCTATCAAGACCAAGGTTTCTTTCAAACATTATGCCCCCGATATTAGTGACTTTTTCCGAGGGAACACATGTCTTCCGGGCTGCTTCAGTTGGCCCACTATTCTTGTCGAATCAAAACGGGCACAGTGTGTACGAGCTTTACAAGTGTACATTACACTCCCAGTCCCATTTGCTCGGGCGAGCGTAAAGCTGCTTCCTTCGGATCATTTACTAAAAGAACACCATTTCATTCCAAGGCGACGTCTTGAAATGACTGCAGAAAAGGCACCGACTTGGGACTATGCTGACCTTTCGGGGATATTTGGATATACACGTTTGCAAGTACGGCCTATGGGCGCCGTCATCTTGCTCAGTTGGGGTGCGCCTGCGTGCGTCATAATCGGATTATGACCGCGCCCAAGGGCACCCCAACTAAGCAAGATGGCCGCCCCCTGAGGCGGTACTTACAAACATGTAGATAAAACCAATTTCGAAGTTCATGTGATATTGCTTAGAATGCGTTCAATAAATCTAAAGGATAACTGCACTGCATTCTAGATGGAAATTATTTTTAATAGACTAAAAACTTGCTTAGTTGCCAAAGCTTCATGTTAAAAAGAAAATGACAATTCTATGCGAAAATAATTTCGGGCTGGAGAACACCAGAGTATAAGTTCAAACTTTTCCTCACGGTTAGTACGAGTATTTGTTGTCACTGGAGGACTCCTTTTTTGCCTTAGAAGTATAATACCGGTGTCAGACGGCGTTCTAAAGCTCCTTTTCACTAAGCTCCTTTAAAAAATCGGCCAATCAGCTCGCGATGTGGAGTGCGCACGTGCTCTGTGGCGCGCGCACGTGCTCTACGGCGTGCGCTGGTTCGCCGATTTTATAAAGGAGCTTAGTGAAAAGGATCTTTAAAACGCCGTCTGACAGGGGTATTAACCCTGTCACCGAAGCCTACATATTTCTACCTCCAAGCGAGGTCTTCATATACATATGAAAGCATTATATTTGCGTAATTCAAAACTTTCTCACTGTGAAAGCGGCCTTCGTTTGTTTTGACATAAACCCGTGTTCGTTGACACTTGTGGAACGCTTAATCTTTTTCGCAAACTTGACTCTACCCAAATCGGAAGAGCTGAGCGACGAGCTCTTTGAGAAACTACTTTTTATCAGATGTAATCGAGTGTAGCAGCAAAGTCGTATGTTTACCTTTGTTTGATATTGATTCTATAGTAAAAATAGAGTATTTAGCAAAATGTCGTTTCATTTTCGTTTTCCAAATAGTAACTTTTTGCCTGTAATACGACAATTCACATCGCAAAAACACACAAAAAAATTCCACGGCAAAATTACAATTCTTGTACTTGTATTTCCAAATACTTTTCTATTTTTCAAATGTATTTCTGATATGTATTGCGATTCTTTGGTACGGATGTATTTTAGTGTGAGTATTTTAGTTGTCTACGTCATGTGTCCCAGTATTTGTATTTCCAAATACATTTTAGAGTATCTCTGCCCAACCCTGCTTTCATCTGTGTTATACGCTTCTCGTGCCATAGACACGTACCTTTTCGTTTTGATATTCTTTCATCCTTTCTTCTGTGCCCTATATATTGAATCGAGAGTCAGCGCTTGTCCTGTCTGCTTTCTTCTACTGTGCCTTTGTCTGTTGTGAGCTGTTTATCGCCATGTAAAATACTTTGAGATCTGGATGAGCATCGTCCCGGCGTGCGGTCGTGTATCACTACTGCGTGATGCACGTTAAAGACCCCAGGCTAGCGGTCGTACTGCACTGGCTAAATTGCCCATCTACAGTGGGCAACCAAGTCACCATGTTCTGGCAGACTAAACTCCTGCTGTATGAACAACTAACGACTAATCTGTTTTGATTTTTTTACAAAAATTAGAGATCATATATTTACAAAACCATATATTATCGAAAAAAATAATTATATACTGTAACTCATAAATGCTGTCTCCTTTTTAAGCAGCCGTAACAGCAAAACCGTAAAAAAAAAGGAAAAAAGAAAAAAAGTGGAGTAACTCTTTAAGTGTACGCGCTGTTCAAAATTTATCCATTTTCCCGATGAAAGTTCAAACGGCCCCAGTTTGTTTCCGAGAGTTTCAATATCATTTAAACTTCTTTTTCGTCATACACAATTTGTGGCATTTCATTTTGAAAAGCAAACCTTTCTGCACATAGTGTGGTCTTTGGTGGTGGGAGGGTTTAAAACATACCCACGTCATCTTAGACATCGACAGGTAGCTATCATCAACTTACGAGCAACAGAAAGCTTGGCAAGGTTCAATTTGATTCCAAAGATAGCGGAGCTCAGAAATCCCCAGAGTGTGCAGTAACCTCGTTGATAGGTTCCCGGTTGTTACGCCTTCGGCCGCCGGCCCCATTTGAGCATTCATAAAGCCCTAAAGACGGACGCCGTCCTTGATTGTTTGTCGAGTTGCGAATTTCGGGCTTTCCCTGATATTATGTTCACAATATGTGAACGTAATTAACGTAACATAACAAAACGTAACGTTTATCGAAATGCGAAATTCAATTATCACCGAAGCCGAGCCTCACCCGCTGAGGTGACCTCTGCATCGGGATGGATGAATTCGGATCTACGTTTCAGGACTAGCAGGACACAACATATTTATTTAGCATTTTTAGGTTATGTCGAAATAAAACCGCGTGCCATGCACCATTGTCCACGCTCTATCTACGTCATGTCATGACTCTTGTTTCACAGATCTTTTCTAGTAGCTACGACACAGCTAAAGTTCCAACTGCATAAAGAATGTCGCTACTTGTAGGAAGCTCTTAACTAGGGACTTTAGAGAAGGAAACGAATTTCTGTTACACATATATTACAAAACAAAAAAAAAACGGAGACGACGGACGATGCAGGGGACAAACCCTTTATCGGCAAGAGACCGCATGCAAACTAATGGGGAGCTAGGAGGACGCTGTTCATCAACATAGTGTAAAGTCCCTAGATAAGAGCTTAGATCTACAAGTAGCGACATTCTTTGAAGCGTCGACTGCGTGACGGTGCAGGTTTTCGGAAGCGAATGGCGGCGCACAGCAGAGGTTTGAACTAAATGCCGTCCTTTTGTACCAACAGAATGTGCTTTGTCATTTGTATTGGTTGTCGTTACCAGTAAAAGAAGTATCAAGGGTCTTTAACATAGTGGAGCGCGGTCTACCGGAAGTGAAAAAGAGTTTCGAAAAACCACCCCATAGCCATAGGCCAACGCGCTCCTTGCAAACAACCGTGCCTGCGCTGAAACCTGATTCGCGTAATGGCTCGTTAGCACTGCGGATTCGCAGGCGAATCTGCGGAAAAATTGACGCCTGGAGGGGGAATCCCCTCGCCGGCGACGGAATATTCGACCGCGGGAGCAATCAGTCCGAGACCGATCTTTCCCGCGCAAAAAAGTTTCCAGACCGTCGCAGCGAATCGGAACGCGCGGAGGAAATAGGTAGAAATAGGGAGTTTTAGCAGGTCGTTTCCACACGAACGGTTCGCCTTCCAACGCATCGGCGACGCCAATGCGCATGCGCGCGCAAGTCGTTCGGGACGTCGGGAGGCTCTTCTCGTTCGTTTTTCCCATTCCGGCCGCTGGAGTCGTCACCGCAACGCAGCCAGCACCGTTCACGACTCCGGTAAAAACAAAGATGGCAGTCGGTTCGGCGACTGCCTTCGCCGACCCAGCCGAGCGTTAGGCTTAAAACAGCGGGAGGAGATTTGCCGTCCTGTTAGTCTGCTTCATTTGAGAAGTCGAACCAAATCATTTTGAGCACTGCTCACAATGGTAAGCGATCGTGAATGCTGTAAACTACGCATGCTAGTAAATTTTTGCGATCTGCGGGCAGACTAGCTGCCGTGGCGACCGCGAGCAGACGAAATGATTTGGTTCGACGGCACACAACGTGAACGATCGTTCAAGTTCAGGATGACGGAGACACACCACATACCTTTACGGCCGTTTAGATACTTTTTACTCCATCTAGCTTCGCAGTTCTTGAAATTCCGACCGGCAAATGTTGCATCGGCCGTCTTGTTTACATCAGTCGTACGCCGGAAACACGAGCCGCCACCACGGTGTCCGCCACGGATTTACACCATTTACACGTTGCAGAATGTTTCACACGCACACTAGAAGATGGCGCCACCGTTAAGCACTATCATCATCATCGTTTACACGGTCGCGCAACTTTCACGATTCGCTAAAGTATGCCAAATTGCACGTACGGTTTCACGGAACGGACCAGCTGTACCGTTCGTGATTTCGGAACCGTGTGCTTGAAAAACGACTCGCTAAAACTCCCTAATGGCGCTTGCCGGCGTCGCATCCTGGCCGAGTCGGCCACGTTGTTGGGGTTGCGACCGGAGTTCCCAAGTTGTGCAGAAGGCGCCGTCCCGCTGGTATCGTTGTCGGCATAAATGCTGATCGAGGCTAAATTATTTAACCTTGTTTGGCAAGAGACATCTGAGCAACGAAGGCAGTGCCCACAAAGATCTGTGGAATAAAATTGGCGCGAGTGCTACGTACGCACGTTGTCTCCGTTTGCTTGTACCGCTGGGCAATAGGGAGTTTTCGTAGATCGTTTTGGCAGTCCCGCAACGCTTTCCGCAACCCGCTACGATTCCCGGGAATCTACAGTCAAGACCATGGGCGCGCAGTAGAGGCTTCTTCGTTGCGGAGGGCTTAGCGGAGGGGAAAGTGCGGCCTACGAAAACTCCCTATTTTCTCGGCACAGCGGGTTAGCGTAAACTGCAAGAGGAAGTCTGCGAAACCATTTTTTCGAACACCACGCGAGCCAGGAGGAGTCTGCTCTGATATCCGCGAGACCGGACCCGCGCGAACGCGACGGGTGGTGGCAACAAGTGTGAACGGCGCAGTCTTTTTCTGCCCAGTAAGTTCGGTCAGCGACTAGGAGTTTGTTGCGAGTGTGAATGCGGCCCTAAAGCTGAATTAAGCGTCTGCGGCGTACACAGCCTCACGTAAGAGTGTGTTCAACTGCTCCCCCGGGGTACGTGTTTATGGGTGCCATTATGTCGCAAACATTTCTTATGGGACTATGAGGCTACGGGTGGTGTTTTAACGTAACTCTGGTTATAAATAGCCCTGTAATGCTTGAATATATTATGCGAAGAATAAAATAACACTTCATTTTTCTTCCGATAGGATAAGTATTTTTTAACATGAAAAAGGGTGCAATCTACCATCTCTAACGCCGCCATTAAACTGCAAACGCTCAACATGGTTTGAGTTGAACAGACTTACTTGAGGCTCTCTACTGCGCAATGCCGACAGCAGCGCCATGATGCTAAAGCCGCGTGTTGGTGTAAATTACGACCAATAGTGTTTGAAACAAATTAAACACAGATAAAATATTAGTACTTGACAATTGCAAGGCCGTTGATTCAGTTCTATTTGCCTCTAGATTCGATCGGCACGGCTCATGGGATGAAAAGCAGAACTACGCTTTACTTGAAGCAAAACGAATGCTACGGACGCGAGGCCGAGGCCATGAGAGGTGCAAATGCAGCCCTCGCGCACTGGAATCAACTAGGGGTGTCGCGAACCTGCCCAGGTTCGAGTTCGACCAAGTATGACTTTTTCAAACTTTCAACGTGATGTTCGACAAAAATTCGACTGAAGTTCGACTTTTGCGCGCATGCGCGAAAATGAGGAAACCGGTCGACTCTACCTAGCGGACGCAAAGCGCAATATTTGTTGGGTGTATTGGCATCACTGGTTCACATTACTAAGTAACGAATGCATTTAAAAACGCCTATTTTCACTTTTATATAGTCTAAACATTGGTAACCATTTTATAAAATATAAAAGAAACTATTTTCTAAATTATTTGTTCCCCAAAATTCAAAATATTCGTGTAGAAGCAGGGCAACACTGTCCACAAGTCAAACTTCTTTGACCTTCAGTGAAAGCAACGTTACTAAAACTCTCAGTTGGGAAACTCACCCTTGAAACCTGGGCCGCTGGCGTCCACCAAGACCGAGCTAAATACGATAACAGCGCCACCCTTTAGCGACGAGTTGAAACAAGAAAGCTGCTGTACATAGCTACTGCGAGATGGCGCCACCGGCTCTTGCTCGACTCGACCTGCAGTCGTGCAGTTCCCGGAGTGGACGCTGCGGGAGAAATGACGGCGTTGTGATCGCTATTAGCTCGGTTCTTGAGTACGGATCGGAGCCGCTTTTTTAAAGCAGGCTCTATGGCAGTTTCCCAACTGAGGGGTTTTAGTAACGTTGAGTGAAAGTTTGAATGTTTGGCGAACATCAAGGTTCAATGTCAAAATCAAGGTTCGACAAAATTTCGCGACACCCCGAGAATCAACTGCTAAGAGCTCGTGCTCTGTACCCTTGTCCGTACCGTTAGTGTGGATCAACGTTACTAGAACCCCTCAGTTGGGAAACTGCCATAGAGCCTGCTTTAAAAAAGTGGCTCCGATCCGTACTCGAGAACCGAGCTAATGGCGATCGCAACGCCGCCATTTCTCCCGCAGCGTCCACTCTGGGAACTGCACGGCTGCACGTCGAGTCGGGCAAGGGCCGGTGGCACCATCTCGCTGGGCCATCTCGCAGTAGCTATGTAAAGCAACCTTCATGTTTCAACTCGTCGCTAAAGGGTGGCGCTTTTAAAGCATTTAGCTCGGTCTCGGTGGACGCCAGCGGCCCCGGTTTCCAGGGCGAGTTTCCCAACTGTGGGTTTTAGTAACATTGACCTTCAGTGAAAGTTTGAATGTTTGGCGAACCTCAAGGTTCAATGTCAAAATCAAGGTTCGACAAAATTTCGCGACACCCCGAGAATCAACTGCTAAGAGCTCGTGCTTTGTACCCTTGTCCGTACCGTTAGTGCGGATGGTTTGTCTCCACCCACATTGTTGACGTAGAGAATCACCACATACCTCACAGGCTGTGTTCCAAATCTTACTCGAATCGAGACAAATTACTCTGGCGGATCATGTCACCTGACAAGACAGATAGAGCAACACTGGGCGCGAGTAGGTTTTCAAATGCCAAGGTACAGAACCTTCCCCCTAGGGTGAGATCGAGTGAATTTTGGGACACAGCCATAGAGAAGCATGGATAAACAAAAACACGCTTTCCCAACTTTAATCTGGGTCTCGAGGCGAATAGGGAGTACGCTACTATAGCGCGGCTGACGGCAAGGTTCCAGTTCTTTTGCAACGTGAAATCCACACCACCAAGATTGCCGGTCATAGCAGCCTAATAATGTTAGCTCCTTCTGAACATGCTACCCTTCCCATAATCCCTTCCCCCGTCACGATTGGATGACTTTATCAAGAAACTTTGGTATATCCCTTCCTTTAAAGGGGTCATGGAACGCTTTTCCAACTTTTTCCTGTTTAGCTTTCCTCCAACTCATAAATCGCGCATTCCATCGAACAGTTCAAGAAGACGAAAAGAGGGAGGCCCCTCTTGCTCGGAATCTGGTTTGTGTACCCGGACAGAGCCATTGTCCCCCTAGAAGATTAGCCCGTCGCTCAAAATTCAGACAAAAGTTGCTTTCTCCAACCCGTTCACCCCGAAGCTGACAGTGCTGTGGAAGCTACGTGCTCATTGGGCCAGCCACACTCGCCACGTGATCACGCTCTCTCGCGCATACCCACGCGCAGAGAATGAGGTCAGGTGATGAAAGGGAAGCGGCTGATTGGTCCGCCAAGCGCGTAGCTTCTACCACAATGTCAGCTTAGGGGTGAAGGGAATAAGTGAGGTCCGGTTTCGTGTGACGTGCGTTTGGACCCGATGACGCGCTTTTGGGACCGCGGACGTATCGCAGTGAAAAGGCAGGGAGCTTACGAAGGGGAGGAGGTACGAAATAGTCCGCTGCGTTTTCAAATTTTCGCACTGAAAGTTAGGCTTTTTGACTTTCTAGTCAGGCTTCTGGCCCACCCAATCTAAATTGATTTATTCCAGCCCAAAATTCGTTTCATGGGCCCTTTAATCACTCACTCGTGCACTCAGCACAGCAGTAAAAATGGCGTCCAGTAATACGCCCCATACTCACTCGTGCACTCTGAACAACAGTCCAATATGGCGTCCAATAGTACCACCCATACCCACAAATGTCTGCGACACAGATAAAGGCGCAGGCGTGCGAGAATAGCTCAGCAGAATGTTTTGCTTGTACGAGCACACGCACATAGAAGGCGTTTTTCAAAGCATTGCACTCGCGCCTTTTTCTGCAGCATTGCAGGTGTTTGCGAGAGGGAGTACACGTTTCAGTGCAGTCACCCGGTGCCTGTCCATTCACACCGGCGATATGGCGAGACCGTGCCGCTGCCAAGTCATGCGGTAGGGACCGATGTCACGAATGTCCCAAGAGACGCAGCAGTGGTTGTTTTTGGAGCGTTTGGCCGAGAGGGCCAATTGACCGCTTTCAAAACCCCACCAAGCAACATTGGCGGTCGTCATTGTGCACGAAGCGCAATCGAATCCGGGTCCTCGCCAAACACTAACGTTGCACTCGTTTTAGATGCGGAGCATCTCTTGCTCGGGTCTATGTCCCGCGGCGTTGTAGTCCGCACTCACACTACGCATGCGCAACTCTCCTCCTTCCCTCTCTCCAACAGCTGCGCGTTACTCTCCGCTCTCTCTCTCTACCAGCTGCATACACTGCGCGTGCGTTCGCTTGTACTCACACCGCGCGCGCACGCGCAACTCTCCTCCTCTCCTTCAAGTGTGAACATCTCTCGACGTCAGCACGCAACTGACTCTTTCCTCGGAACCAACACGATGCTCCGCATCACCCCATGGTTCCCCTCGGGAAGATGGTGTAATTTTTTTGAGCAGAGTCCATGCCGCATGCTACCGCAATGCTAGCGTCCACATGTGATCAAAGTATGTGCCCAAACAATGGCAGATTTCTCAAAGGGGTCTCTTAAAAGTGAGCAATCCAGCACTTCAATATCGTGTACCTATTATGATTAATATTAATTACTGCAAACGACTTATTTTGTTTCGGGCTCAAAATTTCGCGATTTAGGTCAAAGCTGAAATTTTTGAATAATTTGCGGGTTCTCATTTTCGTGAGGCAGTGGAATCTCAATATCGTTTCCAATGTGTTTACATTTTACCAGGATTGTTCGCTGGGCCCGTTTTTCGCGAAAACTAAGGCCTCGCGAAAATTAAGCGGTTTACAGTATATCGCAAATATTTATTTATTTACTCTCTTGGGGCCCCAAGACATTACATTACTTAGGCAGGTTAACAGATTAAAAGAAAATAGGTAGATGAACATCAAAACAAAAATTAATGCGAATATATGCACGAAACTACCAAAGTCCAAAAATGGACCGGGCATCCCGTGTCGGAAGGGTACCAACCTTCTTGCTAGACTGTGGCTTTTATTTTCCACTTGAAAAGCCTATAAAAAGCTACCTTTGCCACTCCTTCACAGTTCCCTTGCAATGTTAAGGAGTCAGCGCACACCCAGGGCGATTTGGGGAAGTGCTACTGGCATGCAGCCAACCGAGCGGATTGTGATCTAGACATGTGCTGTTTCTCCCCAATACCGCATTTGTGAGAAAAAAAGTAGTTTCGTTTAGGAAATTAAACTACCTATTGTAAAATACCAGGCAAGCGTCCACTCAAACTTTGGAGATAATCACAAAAAAATGGGGGGGGGGGGGGGCGCTACTCCGGTCATCAATTTTACATATAAATGTACTGTGCATATTTCCTCAGATCTTACAAATTTGGTAATGGGCACTTAATGTGGAATGGGCGGATGCGCGGTATTCTACGGTACACATCACAGGTAGCTGAAACATCATGAGAATGTGATGCTAGCAGTTGGGATTGAACACACAAGTTTGAGAACACATTACCTTGATCAAAAGATAAAACAAAAAAAGATTTCTTAATGAACCAACATTCAAGTCTATTGTCATAAAAACAAAAACCGACATTGTGGATGCATGTAAAATTTACATCAGCAATAAAAAAAAAAGATGTGTCAGAAAGAGAAAAAAATCTTTCTCGATGACAACTTTTTTCACCGAAATAAATGCTACAGTCACCCACAATGTAAGTAATCCCTTGTGTTGACAACATTAGGCTTAGGAGGATGTTGGTACATAGATAAACTTGGTCCGAGGGTCCCTCGGTCGACAATAAACATTCGGAAAAGAACTGGTGCAAGGGTCTGTCGTATCTCCGACAGACTTCCGAAAGAATTAGCCACGAAGGAAAGAGGCCATGTGACTGCTGAGAGTGATCCTTGTATTCCTTTTTTTTTTATTGTTATTATGTACAAACAGCTTGCATTCTCTTGTGTTCTGTTAGTGACGTCCAGCATTCCAAGAGTGCCTTGTAGGGGGGAGAGTCACACAAAGACTGGGACAAAAGGGAGAGGGGGACAAAGCAATAAAAGTGAAACCCGAAAGAAACAACAAGAAAAACCAAGAGTGAAAGAACAGAAAACGAGAGGGATGCGACACTCCTCGGACGCTACCAGGCATGCGCCATGTAAACTTAGGCAGAACCCCAACGACTGAAAGATGAAAACGAGGAAAAGAAAACGACGATGAGGCAGACCTTCAGAGACACTGCAGCCACCCCTATGGTAATGGCCGTAGCGTTCACGCACTGAACTAGGGTGGATAACTAGGCTAGATTGGTAAGGCAAAGTATTCTATTCACTCTGCTTGCAGCCACAACAAAACCACGCTGGAAAACTGTTTCCGCTTAGGTGGTAGCACTTGTCGACAAATGTGGGTGCTGGTTGGTTACCTGGAGGTGTTGAAGGCAACCAACAAGGCTTTTTGGTAATGTCTACAAGCCGAGCTTGTTTGGCATCGTTTGCCCAGCAAGACCCGGCCTGAATGTCACAAATTGGCAGAAGACCGACGTTTGTCAAGGGGTGTTAGTACACTATTTTGTGACATTCACGCAAAACAGTGGGCTGAATGTTTGTTTAGAGGGACAAAGCCATTGCACACAACTTAAAAACGAGCAGTGTAAAGCACGAAAGAGAGAGCAAAGAGCCAGACAGGCCAGAACTAGTCCGGTGCCTTCTCCCCCGTCCTTTCCGCATTCTAGCTGTCTGCTTTTAAATCGTTAGCAAGGTGTCCACACCAACCCACAACTGTGGTTATGTGATGGACCGGATCAGTAATTACCAATAACTATATTTACCCACAAGATGAGAATGGCATGAAGAAGCTTCAGTTGTCCCGCTATCAACAATTCCTTCGGTCATTCAACACCAAACCGGCGTTGTCTACGGTAAGGCCACAAGCATAGAAATGGCTGCAATAGAGACACACCCAAAGATGTCGTCTCCCAGGAAACAACGTAACGGACGTCAGAGAAAATCAACCAAAAAATAAACACAATGCAAAACCAAAAAAAAAAAGAAGAAAAAAAGAAAGAAAAAAAACTGGACAGGGAAGAGATTGACGCCTCAAGAGCTCCTGAAGTCGTCAGATCAGGGTGAGGTTAGTGACTGGCGCGAGGTCAGTCGACGGCCCCCAGGCAAGGCAGGGCCCGCTTCCGCCTCTCCTAAACGCAATATGCACTGCCGCCGAGGCAAGTGTTGCCTCTTCATTCAATCGACGTGTCCGGAGTCTGCCGACAGATTGGGTGTCTTGCGACAAACGGGCCTTGCGCTACCCAGGGGGCGCCAGGTCTGCGAGCGCCTCGAGACCAAAAAGAAGAGGGAGAGAAGGACAAGAGGTGGGGAGCAAAGATAGAGGGTGAGGAGACGGCTGGCCGCAGCGACGGCAGCGGCGGCGGCGCCCAGGGAGGAAAAGAGACGGGAGGCAGCGGTGGCTCCGGGGCTCTGCTCAATGCCAGGCGGGACGCCCCAGGTACATGCCGCCGGCAGGACGCAGAAATCCCTGGTACAAGCCGTGGCGCCCTGCAGAGGGACACGCGCTCGCCGTGAGCTTCCCGTCTGCCAAACGCGTGCGTGCCCTCTCTCCCGAGGTTACATGCACACTCACACACACACACATACACATCAAATTTGACAAGGACCATGGTCGGACGCAGCAACTTTTGAAACAATGCCGGTGACTCTTCTATCCTGCGCGAGTGCCTTGTCATGAAAGTTCCCAGATCAAAAGCGCAAGTGGGCTTCTGCAAGTATGGGAGTTTTTGCAGTGTTGGCTGCGTGACGCCACACATTTTGCGAAGCGAATGGCTACAGGCAGCAGCAAAATTAACTGAAAGGCGCCGTTTTGTACCTTCGAAATGTGCTTTGTCCAGCTTGCTAGTTGTGGTTACTTGTAAAAAAGTGTAGAAACACTTCACTTAATTGACACACTGGGTCTTCCTTCTGGTGTTCCAGGTGTCTGAAGCGGTGATTGGATGCAGTGTATTCTTTTAACATAGAGTACAGCCTTGGGTGAGCCTTCACCACTGCTTGCAGCAAGCAACTGTGACCCTTGATTGTAAGAAAACAGATGTAAATGACTTCTATCATAGGACCACAAGTCATTGACAAAGAAAACTTTCGAGACATGACCTTTGGAAGTTTTTCACTACGCCTAACCATGCTTTTCGGCTCCCTGTGATGTCAACTGACAGTGCCGCCCACGCCGACGACGACAGCGAAGACACATGAGAACAGTGAGCGAACATATTCCATATACTACGAGATTTGTCAGTACAATTAGGTGCCAGTTTGATCCAGACCCATGCTTCCGCCACACAAGCATTTAATTTGTTTCCTGCTTCACTAACCTCCGAGGCCCATGAACTCTCCTTGTTGAAACCTCTCGCAAGCTCGACTAAATGGATTCTCTGTGGCCGGAAGATGATCTCTTCCTTGTATACTGGTTAGCCCTGCACTCCATATAATAACGGTGTACGACGATGTCAAAGCCACTCGTGCAGGCATGTGGCTTCGTCTAGAGCGTATCGTTTCCATGAGAGTATGTGCAAAAATGAGAGCTAGATTCTTGCGTCAGTAGCTTTGACAGCATTGTAGGTCATGTATGAACTGGAGTACGAGTGAAAAAAACTGGGCCCCTTCAGCTGCCACGACAACAAAGCTGATTCATCCGGCGATGCATGCTTTATTAGTAGTCGGAAAAGACAGTGTCGGACTTCTTTTTGTACTTCATTTCACCAGAAGTTTGCAATGGAGCCAGCACAAAGATTAAGGCCCGTTCACACTCTTGCGACCTCTTAGAACTGGGTGCCATGAAACCTCTTAATATCTCTTACAACGAAAGGACACACTGATGCCATCTATTGGGTAGTACTGTAAACATGGCCGTCCGACATATTTTCTATTTCTTTCGCACCTTATCTTTTCTTTATTGGATCGAAAAACTTTTGTCGACGTTATAAATGAGCAGTTCTTATAGGTATTACGCACATCTGACCGCGGAAATCCCGCAAAACCTTCGCTCTTGTGAAATGCAGTTCCAGGGTCACCGCATAGATGGCGCCAGAATGCCAGTGTGTTCCATCGTCCTAAGAAATTTTAAGAGGTTTCAACAGGTCTCGTCTCTTTCGGTCGTACTCGGTTGCAAAAGTGTGAACGGGCCTTTACACTTTAGAATGCACCTTGGGTGCGCGAATGAAAAAATTTGTCGAAGCTATAAGTGAGTGCTTGTAGCCTTGGCTGCACTGCTATCACTCAAGTGAAACGGAGTATACCCTATCCACACAAGCACACACAGTAAATTATTCCTACATACAGTAGTGCACAAGGAGATATAATAATTCGGTTTAAAGCGACTAACTTCTTTTGGAACTAAAATACATGCATCAAAGTTGTTATTTAACACTATAATAACCTGCTCATATGGAAAAAATCAATTTCTACTGAAATATGAAGGAAAAATATGTTCTTAATAAACATTTACTGGAAAACTTGTAACAGCATTGTAACGGAGCATTGTCGACAATCTGACAGTTGTGACAATATAGGAGCTATGCTGATCAATACTTCATAAAATAGATCATTGCTTGGCCATGAAATCCGGAAAATTGTTGATGACCATGTGTTTCCCATTCGTCCTGCATTTGGTTAAACTTCTGGTCAATGTTGCAGGCTTTGTTTTCCTTCAGACGACGATTTAACTATTCCCAAAGATGCTCGATTAGGTTAAGGTCGGGGAAATGACCCTGCAACTCGATCGGGTGGGCACCTCTCTTTCCAAACCAATTTCTCAGACGCCTGGACGAGTGCTCGGGGTTATTGTCCTGCTGGAATACGCAGCCATAACCTAAAGTCCTCCGTGCCCAGGGAAACACGTCCTCAAGGATTCCTCCATGGATTTCATCTGTCATTACAGAGTTTAACTCTGCTGACTATGAGCAGAGAAACAGCCCCATACCATAACGCTCGCTCCTCCATGCTTTACTCTAGGCAGCCGATAGCGGGGATCGAATCCGACGCCTTCTTGACGACGCAAGTGTTGTATTTCCACAGCTATCAAAAAGCACAAACTTAGATTCGTCCAAACAGACAACATTCTTCCTCTGGCCAAGAGTCCAGCTAAGAAGCTCCCTTTGCCCACTTGAACCTCGATGCCCGATTAGTTTTTGTTTCCAGTGTCTTCTGAGGTGGCCTAAGGCATTATTTAGTCCAGCAGCTCGCCGACGACGTCTCACCACCCGTGGGGATGCCGTAAAGCCCGATCTAAGAGACAAGACCTTGAAAATCTATATGACCAACAGTTGAAGGTTTGTGTGGCTCGCCCAAACCATGTTCCTATCAACCGGGTGAGAGATTGACCAGGGTTGTCTAAGGGTGTGCTAAGTGAGGACACCTCATCTGAGCCCATTTCTCTTGAGAATATCAGAGATCGCGGCTGGTGGTACTCTGAATTGCTCAGAAAGCTAGCATTGCTTCATTCCAGACTGGTGGCTGTGGACAATCACCTTCTAAAGATTCTCCGCTAAACTTTGTGCACCCCATACCTTTCAGATTCCTCGCAAAATATAGGTATTTCAAGAAGGAAACACCCATTAGGAAACGTAGGAAACATACAAAAATGTACTTAACTAGAAATAACAACCCCGTAAAAACAAAAAACAACCTACCAGTGATGTAGCACATAACCCATCAAAATGAAAATGCAACATTAAGACATACCATATATATTATTGGCTATTTGTTAAACATAACTAAAAAGATAAGATATATCATACATTTTTGTTTATTACTTAGTTAGGCAGGCACAGTCAAAGCTTTCAAAGATATGACGTATTAGACCATAAAATACCGGCAAGCGCCCACTCAAAATTTAGTGGTAAGCGCGAAAAGATTGGGGATGGGCATTTGTCCGGTCATCAATTTTACATATAAATGCACTGTGCATATTTTCTCAGATCTTAGAAATTTGGGAATGGGAGATTAGCGTGGAATGGGCAGATGCGTGGTATTCTACTGCAATTTATTTCATATTTATCTTATTATTATTTTAAAGATATGACGTAAATAGAGGCGAACTTGGTCTTTATTGAAATGAAAATGATATTAAAACTTTTCAAACTCAATCTCAAGTTGGAGAGGTTTCACGCAAAAGCTATTCACTAGCTTTTGTTGCCACGTACAGAATTTCCATGAAGAATCAAAGACAACATCACAACCAAGTTCAACATAAGAGACAACCGACAAACACAAAAGGCCTTGTTATAGCAGACAGTGCCATCAATATAATCATGTCATGGAATGACATATAGGGCTTTATGAGGTGATTATAAAAGGCTTGCATAATTTACTTGGGAGATCTGATCAAATTATAATAGTTACAACCACTCTGCTCCTGAAGCAGTTCACTACAATCCCTACAACTAGAATTCAGTCTAATTAATTTATTACAATTTTATGTTCCTTCTAGAAAGGGATGCAATTATTTTCCTTTGAAAGGTGTCCTACATTAGAAACATTAATACAACATTATTCCATGTATTTTCCAGAAAAATATAATTCTGCAATAAATGTTGAGTATGAAACATGCCATGTTTGATTATGAAAAATGCCACCAAGATCTAGAAAGTATTCCCACAAAGTTTAATTTGTTTACACTACATAGTTATATTTTTTATAAATTATTTTCGGTCCAGCAATGCAAAAGGAACGATAGAGGTTTGAGCACTTCGGACGCATTTTTCTCCGTTCCAGTTAGTGGCATAAATTTCACTTTAGGAAAACTATCGTTTGGTAACAGGACAAAAGGGAAGGCTCCCTCATTTATTTATTTTTGTTTATTGCTTTCCATAACTGAAATTTATAAGCAATGCAACTGTGGCATTGTTTTTTTACTTTGTGAATGTCTTTTATAAAAGATGTTAAGATTTTGTCGATGACTTAAAGCCGACAGATGGCCTTTTTGTTGCAGAAGAACACTGTGGTGCAGCGATAAGAGGTGCGTGCCGAGGTGCTTCCCCCTTGCTTTTTAATGGGCGCAACGCAAACAAAGAGTTCAAAATAAGGGCTTAAGGAAAAATGTGTTTTTAGCATTCTATTACCTTTAAACGTTCCTCAATTGCTTATAAAAAAAATCAAGACTGGATATCATCACGGAATTAGTCAGATATGAATTTGAAGACCTTCTCGCGACGAAAAACTGCACAAATGTGAGCCATTTTCGAGCGCGTGATCCTTTGGATCGCGGCATCGCCAGCCATTCCATTTCTTTTGGCGCCTAGGCCTAGTCGTTTTCACTCCGAAACTGTTGTCAGTAGTTTCGTATTCTGGTTGCAAATAAAAATAAAATGTTTTTCCCGCTGCAAACACGTGTCGCCACTGGCCTTTTAGATCACATGATGCGACTGTGGCCCTGCCATTGACCAAGAGCAACGTGCTGCACGAGGAAGCTTGCTTGCTGTCTTAGCGTCGCAGTGGAGCAATTATTTTTCTGTCTACAGCAAAAATTAAATTCTGTACACTTTATTTCAACGAGATGTCTTCACCTCTTTTACTGCGTGGACCTGTCACTCGGTCGGTAGCCTAATCCCCAACGCTAAACTCGGAATGCTCTAGGTCGCGACGGTTGTCCCACGTTGAGCGGCGGGATAAATAGGACAGACATCACACCTCGCTTCAACCCCTCATTTTGGATTACTTTCGGGGCAAATGGTCGTCGTACCCGGATTCACAAGTAAAAAATGACCGGCAACTGTACCCAAATTCAAGAGTAAAAAATTACCGGCGACCTTTATGCCAGGTCCTAAAATGCGTGGATTGCGGTATTTAAGGAGTGACAGTTTAAATTTATTTAGAAAACATTAGACGGTTGACTCGGGGATTGGCGTCGGTAAACATTGTGCCCTCACACGGCACCACGACTCAACACCGTGTTGCACGACCAGATGTCGGGTCTGGAGACGTAGATTCCCCCTAAATTTAGCGGGGAAATTGATGTCTGTGTCGAGTTGTGGCGTCGCGATACTATCGACATTACATTGCTGCGTAGCGCGACACGACATGTCGCGCAAGATCGATGCCTCCGTTAGATTTAAAGGGCAACTCCACTTCATTTTTACGATTTTTGGGTTACGATCTGTTTCGTCGAAGTCGGCGACCCTGAATCACGAGGTATAATTTGTGTTTTGGTTGTGTGTATATAGTTTTGTAGATATCGCGTATCCAAATTTCGGTCCGGCGGGACGGCGAAGCCGAAACTACCTGTTCAAGCAGCTTCGCAACACTGATAATCGGTGGCGCGTGGACGGCCTGACGTAGATCTCGTCCCGCGCTCCTGAGCTGTCGTATCGACACTGCTGGCTCAGTCGCACGTGAAGTTTCAAAACTGAAGATAAGTAGCACCTTATCTTTTTTACTGCTCCACTTTGTAAATATGCACCAAATGCCACGGGAAACAAAGCGTCCGCACGAGAGCATAAGACGAAACCTACGTCCTTGCCCAGTGTTGCTTCACCAACTCACCGGGTGCCAGCGTTGCTCACCCGCTGTCTGGCCGCTAACCCAGCCGGTAGAACATTTTTCATATTGGTTTTAATCGGGAATGCGGCGTCGGTTTGACGCGATATTTCGGGTACGACTATTTTGACGCCGTAAAGCGATATCAGCCATTTCTATAGGGTCGACTTTTTGAGTGGAGTTGCCCTTCAACCCCTTAAGTGCCCCCCCCCCCCCCTTTTTTTTTTTTTCAAAAAGTAGTTTAAAAGTGTTATTTTTTTTTATTTAGAAGTTTTATTCCTTTAGTAATACAAAGAAAATTTCAAAAGCTTATTACGCAAAAATCAGCAGCGGCGGAAAAACAAGTGCCCCAACTAAAACGAGTGCTGCCATCTATGATCAGCGCCGCAAACTACTCGGACGAGCTCGTCCGTGGAATTGAGGGTTGCCGAAAAACCACTGTACGAGCTGAGCTCGATCCATGGCATTCTTAGCCAGAAAGTGGCTGACGAGCTGAGCTCGTCCAAGGCACTTAAGGGGTTAATGAAGAAATTCATGGATGCGCGAGACAAATTTTTCAGATTACGGGGCTCTGCTAAAAAGCGGTACATCCTTCAATATAGGAGTTCACCATTCACTTTGTACCGAGAGCCTCTCCAGCTTCGCACTATGTACCCTTTGCCAGTGGCTCTCAAGATGGCAGTTGGGGTTGGGGGAAGGGTCGCCGACTCTTTGGGATCTAAAAAGATGATTTCAGAGCCTACAGAGTGCCCGCTCGGCAAAGAAGTGGAACAATAAAAAAAACCTTCGCAGAAATTTTAGTTTTTCAATTGGAAGGATTAGAGCTACTAGCCTGGTGGAACGGGACATCAAACTAGCAATGAAATAAGGTATTCAACGAAAATCTGTATGCATGAAATTCTTGTGCTTGATCCTGTTGTGTAGTGTGTGGAGCAATGAAACAAATTCAGTCTTGTATCATGCAATTATTGCCATCACTACTCCCAACAAAGCCCAGTTTGCATGGGATCCTTCATAACTTAGTTCAATGCAAGGGGTCTCAGGGTCATAAGTGGTTCAAAACCAATGCCACACGCAATGAAAAATTTCATAGTAACATTTTTCATTGAAGTCCTGCCAGTCTCGTACTGTTCGTCAGTCGTTGCAGCTGAATGAATGAAGTTTGTTTTTAGACAAGTGCAAAGAGTGGTAGGAATCGAATAGTGCAGTAATTCGCAGCTTTCACGGTTCGAAGCAGTCTCAACGTTTACAGTGGAGGCTAAGGATTACCCTGCTACTCAATTCAAGTAGCATTCACATACCCTTACTTTTTAAGGCGAAGGCCTTATACGTCTCATTCAATCGACCTTCAAAGTCTCAGCGAAAACTTGACAGCGACACAAAAGGTAAAAAACACGGTTTGCCACTGGACCACCAGATTGCGCTACTAGCGCCAGAATCGGCGGAGGTGCTATATTCTTCAAAAGATTTTTCCCTCTTGTCCCTCGGCTGGCGTCGAACCAGCAACCTTTCGTTCAGTAGTCCGACGCAGTACCCGTACGCCACGGGTGGAGGGGTACCACCACATCCGTAAATTGCGTGTCCGTCTTTAATGCATCGGCGCTGGGCTTTCGCCTTCAAGTAGTCTCAAGGCCCTGTCACACTGAGGCAACAGTTCAACTCTATGTGACAACACGAGGAAATCGTGCTACCGGCCACCTTGTCACATCACGACAATAAAAGTTGGGCAACATGTTGCTCCCGCTTGGCAACCGTGTTGACCGATATGTTGTCAAACCACCCTGTCCAGGGTGTCTAGATATTTTCTCTTTCAAAATTCCCTGACTTTTCCAGGATTTCCCTGACCCTTTCGACCTATGTTCCCTGACTGTAAGGATCACCTTTCACTGGTTGGATCCAACTTATATGTCCAGAAACGTTTGGGTTTGTCCAGTCTGGATTAAATGAGCACTTCTTTGTCGTGGACATCCTCACTCACGAAGTTTTTGGAGCGACCACGGACGCACAGTCGGACGTCGATATTTCCCCCAACGAAACGCTAGGCCTCTAGCGCTGCGAAAGCGCTAGGCTTGGGTTCAAACGGCTCGGTTGCCCGGGTTCAACGAGCACTCTGATCGCAGACATCGAGAAGCTCCAGTTCCGTAAACATGGCACAAAGCAACAAAAACGGGCGTAAAGAAAGCACGAGCCAGGAAAAAAGACGTGTCACGTGCGGCGTGCCCGCAAAACTAAAGCACGGACAGCACGATCAGCCAGATCAACAACGTAGACCATCACCTTGGATGGATGAATAGTAGTGAGTCCACCCTTGGTATCGGGCAAAAGCTAGCGCCGCCTGGTGTACAGGTTCGTAACCTCCCTTTTTAAATGTCAATCTGTAATTTTCCCTGACTTGGCTCGATTTATGCCAGATTCCCTGACAATTCCATGATTTTTCCCGGTGCATAAAATATCCCTGACATTTCCCGGTTGCTAGACACCCTGCCTGTCACACCGCGCTGATGGCGGGGACAACACGGGGAACACTCCGGCATCTTGATTGTTTACATTCAGTCGCAGCAATGCTGGAAATGCAACTCTACAAAGTGCTAGTGCATTCGAAGTGCCTGAAATCACCACGGGACGACATCAACAAGCGATTGATTAGAAAACTGGACGCGGGGAGTATTTTCTATTCTTTATTTCATCAAAATGTTCTTAATTCGCTGATGAAGCGGACAGCCCAAACAGAGGAAAGTGAGATCGCTGATGCATGTTCGGGATTTACGCCACTGTATGAAGTGTTTCTCCGGTTCTTTCTTTCATGAAATTCCTATTCCTACTATAAAACTGAGTTAGCACCGGCCAAACCCCAAAGCGTCTTTTGCAACACCGACACGATCGGCGTTCATGACGATCGGTGGAATAAATATTTTTCAATGCTATCCATTTGCCTACTGACTGCTATGCGATCGCTTCATTCCCCAAAACATCCTGGGTATTTTCGAAACAAATTAGGTGTGTGGTAGCGGCTGTTTACAATCAGGATCGGAGTGGTCGTTTTAATGCTTTGATCTTTTTATCTTTGCTTTCCTGGATTATTTTTACTTCATCAATGGGTGTGTAGGCATGCCATTTTATTTCACCAGCAGTAATGTGAGCTGGTCTCCCGGCAATTCTATTTTCAACACCAGTTTGATACGTTCACGACCATAGCTGTGACCATTTCGACAGTCGCTTTCCGCAATTGCACAGTAAAAACATTTATCAAATTATTTTAGCTGCACATCAGCCTTAATTATTATTAAATAATGTTTTCCAAGCCTTTAAGAAGTTATTGATAGGTAATTAGCTCTGCCATTGAAGCTATGTGTGCCGTCGTATTGCCGGCCCAAAATTCGCTGAGCCAGCAATGAGGGCAACACACGTTGTCAAACACAAGTTGCTGTTATTCTTGTTGCCGAAAGCTGTCATACCGAGGCAACATTTTCATTGTCGTCCATGCTGTGCTGCTGTTGCCGCAATGTGAAAGGTTTGTCGGACAACACGGGAGCAAGCAACAAGTTACCCGACTGCTGGACGTGTTGTGTTGCTGCTGCCCCAGTGTGACAGGGCCTTTAGGAATAACATAAAAGACCCTATGAATTCGTTCTTAAATTTACGGTTCTAGCATAAATTACTTGCAGTCCCATTAGAAATGAAGAAAACTGTGTGAAGCATGTACCATATAGCCCTACCAGTCGTGAAGAAGGCCAAGTACTGGGTAAGCAGAATGCTCTTGGGGGAAAACCCTCAAAATTCTTTCAAGTTAGCTTCCTCCAACCGAAAAGGATAAAGATTTGGATTTGAGTGCATTTCCGACGTCTTTCAAGAGATATACCATTCCAAAGAGCAGTCTTTGAGAGCTGCAGAGTCTGTGTCAGCTCCGACATTCTTGAAAAGGTGAACTGTCACCACATGAAACGCATTTCCCATGTGACTTACCTGCGGGAAACTAACCCTGTGCAGGGAAACCATCCCAATAATAAAATAAACAGCAAAAGAAGAAAAAGCCAACTGAAGAAAGTGCCAAGCAGCAGCAGCCAAGCAAAAGAAAAAACAGAATCACCATGCCTTTATTTAGAGCAAGAATTTAAACTTTATTCCCTTTCCATTCTTAAATAGATGCAGTCCTGCAACACCGTTACAGACCGACTTCGCAAAGACCATTAGAATGCCACAACATGCAACCAAACGTCCATCCATCGGCTGATATAACAATTTTTGGTTCCTCAGGCGAGGAGGAAGGGAAAAAAGAGCAAATCAGCGTGGTGCAAAACAAAGAAAAAGGAGACAAAAACATGCTCAAATGACACCCTGTACCAAAAAGAATGAAAGAGCAAAACAGGAAAAGGATTTCTCAAAGTTTGAAGGGCTAAGTCGCATCACAGACAGAATGAGGGATTTGTTGCCGTACCAATTATTATTGGAAGAGATTTCCCCGCAGAGGGTAACGACATTTCGCATGGGTACAGCCAGATCGTCGGCCCCGATTACCGCAAACAAAACAACAGCAAAACACCGATGACCCAGCCAACAGAAATAAATAAAAAAACCTCTTTGTCCACCAAAGAAAGGACCACAAAAACGAGCAGCCGAAAACCCGCTCGGCATTAACAAGCGCACAAAAAAAAACAACCTTACCAAATTCGAGTGATAACAGAAAACAGTTGTGCCATAACAAAACAACTATCTGGAGGCAGTCCGAGGAAGAGAGGCGGTAATTTGGTTGAAACTAGACGATGAGAGCGGGAAGGGGGGTGCCATACGGCCGACCTTGGGGAAGGGGGTTCCAGTCGGCCATGGCGCCACTCGAACCTAACCTCGTTCCGAGCGACCCTCTAGCAATAGCGTGACGTCACCACTCCTGCAAAGACCGGAAACACAGCGGGCAGACAGGCCACTTTACTTATGCCGCCCAAAACAACAACCCCGGACTTAAAAAAAAATACAAAATTAAAAAGATGTTTTTGATTTACAAGCGATGAATTAGGAGCAGCCGACATTTCTGATCTCGAAAGTCGCCCGTCTGCCACAAAAGATGGCCGAGATGGGTTTGAACCCCTTCGGCATCGTTTGATGAACAGTCGCGCTCGATAAATGTTAGCAGTCTATTTTAAGCCCGAGTTAGCCAAATTATTTGAAAATATTTAGTGGTTTTCTTAAACGGCTGGAACAATTACCTAATCTCATTGTAATGGTGCAAATACATACAGGGTGTTTCACGAAGACTGGACAAATTCAATATTGCGAACACTACTCGTGGCAACGAAAAAAAGCTTCCGTCATTTTGGTCCTGAGCCAGCGGCCCATTTAGGAAAATTATTAAAGTCCGAGATAATTAGATTGTTAATTATTTTTGTGTAATTAAATGTTTTAATATTTAGGAACATGGTTTTAATCAGAAAATTGCTCAGCATTATCGAAAAACACTAAATCAACAAATTGCAGAACGAGAGAAGGCACGCCAGCATTTTACGGTTTTCTGAAAAAACCGCACAAATTCAACGGGTTTTTGAGTTTCGGCTTGCAATCTGGGCACATCTCGGCCCCGATGACACTGCGAACCGTAAAGAAATAGTGCAACCAGCCTCTGCTGCGCTGTCCTCGCGCAACGCAGCAGAGGCTGGTTGCACTATTTCTCCAAGGGCGCGGTGCCGCCGGGGCCGAGAAGTGCTCCGATTGCAAACCTAAACTTAAAACCCGTCGAGTTGTACGGTTTTCAGAAAGCCGTAAAATGCTTCTCGTGCCTTTTATCGTTCTGCAATTTGTTGATTTAGTGTTTTTCGATGATGCTGAGCAATTTTCTAATTGAAACCATGCCCTTTAACATAATATTAAAAAAGGTAATTATGCAAAAATAACAATCTAATTATTTCAGACTTGGATAATTTTCCTAAGTGGGCCTCTGGTCCAGGACCAAATCGACACAAGCCTTTTTCTTGTTGCGAAGCATAGTTTTCGCAATATCGAATTTGTCCACCTTTCGTGAAACACTCTGTATATATGATAAATAGTTACTATTAGCTTGGGTTGCCATGTTTGAAAAGTTTTTTTTTTTAATGGGACTCAACATTGATCAGGGTGAATGCACACGAGCTCCACTCACATGACAAAATAAGTTACGGTATAAGTTCACAAACATCCAATGTATGAGAAAAGTACCTAGGATTTCATCTTTCAAAAAGCAATTTGAGGAATGGCAAGCTGTCTTATTATAACTAGAGCAAAATTTGGTTACGACACTACAAACAATACAATTAAACCTCAATTGAACAAACCCCAATTATATAAAATTTGCAATATAAATAAAAAATTTCTGCTTGTAAATTTTTTGTTATTGACTACCATTGCCTTTTTTTTTTCTAGACAGCCACCTAGTTTTTCACTGCAGTTTTGACGTAACTAAGCCTTGGCAGGTAGCATTCACACATATCAAGAACCGCCAACACAAGCAAAAAAAGAAAAAAGAACTAAGTTAACTGCTTAAGCGCTGTTGACACACTTGCAACTGAGTAGGACCGAGAGAGACGAGACCGGTTTTCAAGCCTCTTGCGGCGGCGGACGGCCGGATGCTCTCCTGCGGAGCAGGTCCCTATGCCGTCGCAAGGGGCTTAAAAACCCAGTCTTGTCTCTCTCGATCCTACTCGGTTGCAGGTATGTGAACGGCGCTTTACCCATACGTCTTAAAGCAAGAAAGACAAGGTCATCTAAAACTAAAATAAGAAATAGACACATCAGTAATCATGACTGCTTCCACAACAAAACAGTAGCCCACTAAAGCCACCATCCAAGAATGAAGCAACCACTCCTGCACAATGCTAACAATCCTTTCATGCCTTCATTGTGCAAGGGCTTTTCTTTTTTTCTTCAACGACGAGTGGCGCACCGCATAAAAGGAAACTGGATGTGCGGACTAGGGAGGAGAACTTCAGTAGGGTCACTGAACATCCACTTTGAGTGGAGTGATGCGAGCAAAACCTGGAACTTTGCCTCCCATGCTCGAATGCAATCCCTTCAAAGCCAGCAGAGGTGGCTACAATTTCAGGGTGACAGTTTTGTTGGCAAGGAAGTGAGCGGTGAAGGCAAATGAAGTTACGTGGAAACTCCCAGCAAGGTCACGTGACCAGGGCCTTGTTCAAGATCTTACTAGACAGATGAGTTTATCCGGCAAGTCATATTGCGAGACGGCGCGGGCAATTTTTTGAACGCTGAAGTACGACACTTTTCGAGGAATGTCTAGTTAGCACACGACTTTGGAGCAACGTTACGAATGAACATGATGGAATCGTTTGGAGGCGGCTCGCACTACCTCATGGCCTCTGCAATCGCTAGGCATAACCCGTAACTATAGTCTGCAGGAGAATTTTATTCGTAAATGAGGCATCTACGAGTGAGGCAAACGCGGAGGTTTCTGGTCCCTGGGAGGTTAATTGCACCGCTCAGAAAGAAACCACGAACTAACAAAATTCACAATTTAATCGAGTGTCTGGCTCAGCGAACGACTTCATTATTTTTGATGTTCGGCTGCATACTGTGTTCGCACGATTCTAGCGTGCACTTTTTTCCCCCAAAATCAGAGCCCCAAACGATTGTCGCTCGAGGCGACGATCGCGCACTCGTTCAAGCGCAAAAGCAAGGATTACCTCTGTAGAAAGTGAAAGCTATCGTCAAAATCTGACAACGACGACTAATGCACGGTATTTATTTTTGTGCTGGCATGCGTTTCATAAAATCTGTTCGATGAGGTACGTGTTCAATCTTCATTATTTTACCAGCGCGGTAAAATCAGCAGCAGTTTACTTTTGAATACCTGGAAGCTATATCTCCCTGCGAAATTTTAGAATCAGGGCCGCGTTAGAATCGTGCAATCATGGTAAGTAGATTAATCAGTTGGCCTGACCAGACCAAAATGTATGCCCATACTATTTGCAACAGTAAATGTGCAATCACTGGCAATAATATTAAAAATACAACAAACGATGAAAAAAGAAAAAGCTCATGACAAGATATTTTCAATTGCCAAGCGTTATAGAATAACATTATCAAGACATATGAACACAGATTTTAGCGCCTTGAGGTCATTGGTTAAGAACTGCCGACGTGCTTCAAACGCATGCCTATGTGCAATGCTGGAAGGTATAAGGATCAGACGAGTGCGCACGCACAAGCTTAGCAGTTGGCGCTTCAACAGCTTAGAGTGCAAACCCAATAAGACACTAAGAATATTACAGCTCAGACATGTCGTGACTTAAGTACCAAAATGCACTAAAAAATAAGCGTTCCTAGACGCCCTACCGAAATGTGTCGCAACGAGACCGATCTGCAAGCCCAGGCAGTCTTTCTGCTTCCTCATTAGAACAAACCAGTTGAGGTTTGCCAGCCTCTGCCTGTTTGTTTCTCTCCTAGAATTGAAAGTTTGGTTCAACAGGGTGTCTGACAAACTATTATTTTGAAGTTCCCTGACTTTTCCAGCTTTTCCCTGACAGTTTCAGGTGAAATTCCCTGACCACTGTAGAGGCGGTTAAATACATAAGACCATTACAACACAAGGCACTCAGCATTGAGCACTGAGGATCATTTTGCACAAGCTTAATCCAACTTGCATATTCTGAAATATTCGGGTTCGTCCAGTTCGGATTACACGAGCACTTTGTTCCTGCTGACATCGTCAGTGAAGAGTCCACTTCCGGAAACGTTATGAGAACCCGACGCTCAACCACACACGTCAATAACCAAATGGCAGCACAGCCGCCAGATCCACACTTTCGGATACTTTCGGCCTAAGGCTTGGATTAGATTGGGGTCTGCGGCTTTTCCATTTGTTATGATCCCTAGTAGGTCTAACTGGATCTAGCCTAGTGTCGCGCCCTCAATCCAATCAAATCCAATCCAATCCAATCCAAGGCTTGGACAGGATTTGTCGGCTGTTCCCTTTGCATTGGGTAGCACACTCTACATTGAATGTAGGAGCCCATGCCCCACTCTAAGCACAATTTATTGCCCATTTTGCTGCCCCAAAGTCCTCAAGCCTTTGCTCAGGGCACTCGATGGCGTTTTTGGCTCATTTTCCCCGACAGGACTGGCTTTTTGACATTATCCCTGACAATTCCCTGATAATTAAAATTTCCCAGACAATTCCGGTTCTCCCGGTCGCTAGATACCCTGTTCGAAAACTATCAGAGTAATGAAAAGCCCGACAAAAGGGTGTGTGTGGGTTGCCTTGAAATACGCACACACAAAGAAAACAGCTAAAAAAAAAAAAGAGGAAAGAAAGGGTCAGGCTTGGTCTTTGTCTGTCCTAGTCACCAGTCGCCACGGTTGTTGAATTTTGTATCGTGTACCCTGCGGTATATAAATTCCATCTAACGTGACTTCTTTCTGGCGCTCGCCTTTCGAGGGAAAGCTTAAACCAAATTTTAAAGGGCAATATCCGGGATATTACGACGGCAAAACCGACGGCTCTTAAGTGCCGTTATCTTGGGTTTCGCGTCGCCGGAGCTTGCAGCCTCCACTGGCTCGCCTGCAAAATTTATGAAGAGCCCGAGGCACGGAAACAAAGCTTCGCCGGCGTGCTCCGACCGAAGCAAGCCCCCAAACCCGACTTGCCTGGTGCCATGCTCGACTGAAGGAGATTGGGAGCCATGCTCGTATCCCAGTACGTTCCTGAACAGAGTCCACAGAAACCCAGCTTGAGTCGCGCTGGCCGCACAACCCTTGCCACCAAACACATGCCTCGCTCTACGGAGGGGGCTGCTACAGGTTCATGGCACAAGGACTAGGAAAAGCTCTCTCGGTTCAACAACATCAAGACTGCTCTCGGTAACCCAAACTGCAACAATCACCGCTTTCATGGCGGGCCAAAAAGACGTTTCCCTACGGTACAGCGAGGAGGGAACGATGCTTACTTAAAAATGATTCGGCAATGATTTTGGTGCCAAGGCCAACTTGCAGCCATTCCTAATTTGAAGTTTGATTTCACGAGCGAAAAAATAAGCGAATAGGATGGAGCACAGAACGCGACGTCTTTCAACTAGCAACAACAAGAATGAAATGGTCGTGAACAAATCTCGGTAGGAGAGGGATAAAAATGTGGAATGAAAAGGAAACTGAGATTTGGTGACCCCTTTGGAGGGCAGTTCTGTTTTATTCTTGTTCGGTGCTAGTTGAAAGATGTTGTGTTCTATGCTCCGTCCTATTCATATATTCTTTTGTGTGTAAAATTTAACCTTACCAACATGCTCAATTAAAATTAACAAATTTAATGATATCAACACGCTGGGAAAAGTAAAAACCAGTTATTCAGAAAAAGTAGCATGGATGGCTTAAAACAGTGGTTCTCAAACGGGGCTCTGCAGACCCTTCGAGGTCCGCAAAGGCATTCTAGGAGTCCGTGAAGCCCTGCCTCATCAATCAGGGCCGGCAATAAAAGATGTCCTTTTTTCAGACTGAAAAGAAACCTTCCAATCTTCGGGCGAGTTTTCTCGTGAGTATGTCAATGAGAGAAGTGTGCTTCACACCAGCCCTTTGTTATATCCATTTATTAAATAATTACCATAATTAATCTAGACCTTTCCCTTCCCGTCACCACGAACGGAGTCCTTCATCACCTCCGTTGACCCACAAGGGGTCTGCGAAACATGAATGGTTGAGTACCACAGGCTTAAAACATGGAATACCTCATTAAATATGCAAAGCTTAATTCAATTTTCGTTAAATTTTTCGTCCGCTATGAGACTATCTTCAGCAAGAGTTAGCACACACACACCCGAGAGCAAACCAACGCCGTATAAAAAACAAGCCTGTTATCCCTTATTGCAGCCTAGCATCAACCCCATCACAACATGCAAAGGAACTACACTGTCATAATTCAAGTCAAGCATTGCATGAAAGCCAGAATATCATTTGGTGGAAGTAACAACACAGATTTGAACGAACCAGTTTCAATTATACATAATTTTATGCAGTAAACCACATCTTAGACAATGCTCGCTAGAAGAAAAAAGCCAGCGGGCCTGCACCACATCTATAGAACCATTTTTTAAGTTTGGAGATTCAGTAAACATTTGTCCGATTACTACACTGCAATCTACTTATAACGATGAGAAAACCCGAAAATGCAATCGTTATAACCAATTGTTGTATCTGGACTAGAAACTGATTGTTTCTAGTCTAGGAACTCTATAAGCTGATCGTAATAAGCAGTATATCGTTATATGTGGTATCGTTATAAGTGGATTGCACTATACTACATGTAAGTAATGCTTTAAGTGAGCATTTAGTAGTGGTGCTTCAAACGTACACCACAAAAAAACCGAGCATCGAAGTACTCTCCCAAGAAATATTTTTCGGAATTCTGTATTATAATACTGATACACAAGTATGATGCATGTCATTCAACAGTTGTCTCAACTGGATTGTACCGTACCATGCTACGGGATCTTAGCATCCTTTTAGCACATCATTCTTACGACGAGGATAGACCAAGGGGTATAAACAAACATTGTTACAAACAATTCCACAACAGGTGTGGGCACCACACATGTGCAGAAGGGAGATTCTCACATGTGAAACGTCTGCACATGTGCTACACCGATACCAGTGCCACAGCAGTGACTTAAAGTTAGTGTCGTACGTTGGGGAATATTCACGGATCGCTTAAAGTGCATTCGCATAAAATGTATCTCCGCGGCGAAAGCTTGAAAACCGGCTACGCCACAAACCTGCGAGGAGGATAAGCTGCGACGGCGGGGGCGACACTGAGATAACCGGGCTAGCATTCACATGGCGGAGTCTGCTATGTTTTCTCTTGAGGCACGGCGAAGAGCAAAACGAAGAGCAAAAGAGCCAAACAGTGCTGGGTTGTTCGTCGCCATTCTATTCGGACAAGGCGATGCGAGAGGCCACGGGTATTCTGCGAGCCGCCAACAGGCCCTCTGCGGTTATCCGTGGGGGGGGGGCAAGAGTGACGCGAGTCACATGGCCTCAACGCGACAACGTATGCCCGCTCCAAAAGCTGCTACGCGAGAAAAACTCCGTCGTGCAAATACACCATTAACTGCACGTCCATTACACATGTAGAGCCCAGGCAGCTTTCATCTTCAAACAAGCAACATACCACATTGCCCGAATTAAAAAAACAACTGAATTACAACAAAGTTCTTACAGCATGCCAGTGCACAGTGTCCGGCTATATTTCCTTCTGAGTGCAAAACAGTCGGGGAGACGCAACGCTCAGTAAACTGGCAAGTTGTCCAACATCTTCACATTACAGTGACCCGACTTTTGCCGCGCATCAGGCAAAGTTGACAGCGCACACGGCTCCAGAATTTTACGCACTTTCAAAGGAAGATGGCAAGGCAAATGGGTGATTGTGAAAGCCTTAATTCACTTCAAGCCTCGCCCCAAATTAGGCCTGCTCAAAAAAAAAAAAAGCGCAGCTCATAAAAAAAAAAAAAAAAAAAAGAATGGGCAGCCACGTCTGGTGGCAGTTTTGGGATGGAAGAATTCCGGTAATGCAAACGCAACAAACGGGAAAACTGATATGCATAAAAGTTGCCATAGAAGTTAAACGGGACTGGCAGTCATGAACGAAATTGCCAGGAAACCGTATCAGCTGAGTATGCATGAACAAGATTCTACTGCATGCCTCATTTCTTGTGAGCTAATTCTACTGGTTCCATGGTCCCCTCCGACCTCCCTCAGAGCTTCGCTTGTGGTCATAATGGTCTGCATTTCCTGCAAAGTTGCCGACCCATCTTTCGGACGCCCATAATTCGGACTCATTCTACATTTTGGATCTGAGGAAGGAAATGTGACCTACTCAACAGAAACGTGTATATTCACAGCCAATGTTTCAAACAGCTTGATGTCTGAAAGTTCAATTTTTGGACAAAATTATTGCAAGCAATCAGCGGGCAATATCATTGAGCAGTTGCCATTTTTAATTCTATGTTGGCTGCACATGGATTGGCTTGGTTTGGCAACCCTACTTGAGTACTGCCAAGTTCTACCACTAGGTGACACTATGCTACGGCTTTTCTTTTCTCTAGCTGCATGTCCTCATCATCATCATTGTTACCATTTTGCTTTGTTCATTGGCTATTCTGCAGTTGTAAGCTTGCACCTCTCATCTGGTCTCGGTGAATAGTCTTTTCATACTACGCTGGCTTGGACGTCGTGGCCCCGTCTGTTCTTCCGCCGCTTCAAAGTGCTCTAAGAAGCACGGAAACAACTAGATTATAACGCTACAAAAGAGCGCAGTGATTCTCATGCTAATAGAAAGTGGCCGAACACAAGCGGATATGTAACCTGAAGCAAGGCACTATTGACAGCTTGTTTTTAAGCCCACTTCGGTGTAATAAAGGCAAGTTTCTTAATCTGCGAATATTTTGAACGGATCTATTTTTCTGAAATCTTTTCGGCCCGTGCGAAGTCCGAAGAATTGGTGGGCGTCCCTATATCCATTCACAAGCCTGTTGTCTTTAACCCCTTAGCATACCTGTAAACCTGTGGACTCTCAAATTCGTAAAACTCCCGCAGGGAGGGAGGGGGGGGACATTCACACTTAAAGGAATGTTATGCTCAACCAGATATGCCAACGTGTGAGGACTTCACAGTGATGCGATTTGCCTAAGAAATTTTGGAGCACCTTTCGGAGCAGCCAAAACAGTGTTTTGGAGCATCAAATGTTTCCTTTAAGGCAACCAAAACAGTATTGGAGCAACAAAAATGGCTTTTGGAGCAGATATTCTCAGAAAAATAAGAATATGCGATTCAAGTGCTGTACAAACAAAGGGCACTTTGTGTTCTATTGTGTTGTGTTCTGATGTGATGTGTTGTGACGGAACTCGCTGCTTGTGTTTTTACTGCTGAAACATTCCACAAGTGTACTGTGCCGTAGACATTGCCGAGCAATTCCGAAAAACTGCTTGCAACCGTTTTACTAATTCCCGACGTGCCAGATTTACGTCAAAAGTAAGCAAACGTAAAACAATGAATTACAAGCGTCCCGGCTGGTGCCTCTGATGTGTAATCATGTTCGCGTGCACGTGAGAGGGAAACTTCGGCAGGCTTGCAGTTGCCCGTGCTTCGTCGCGCGAGCAGAGACAACGGGTGTTCGATCGAAACCGAAACCATGCCTCCGCTCCGTCGCCAACTGATTTCCAAAATGATATGCAAAATGTAACTGTCGAGCATACGACTAAACAGTCCAGCGTCGCGTGCTTGCCAGGCCGGCAAACGAAGTACAGGCTAAACACACATAATAAAAGAACCTTAGTGCATCGATGCAAGGCATCACAAGCCGGTCAAAAGTTCGCTTTGTGCAACGACTGAACTTCGAGATAAACAAGCGTGCGGTGCGGGTTCAGAGTGCAGACATTGCCTTCTTTGCTTTAGCTCACTTCTCTTCTACAAACTTTCCTTCGCGGCAGACTTTTCATGTGCCGGGGTCCCTCTTGAAAGAAAGCCCACCGAGAGAAATTTAGGTAATCAATACTTCGACAAAGCAGTCTGTGAGTTAAGGAGAGACACTACCTGGGAGGGTCAACTTTTGAACCCCTGGCTTAAAATGAATGAAATTTAGTGAGTGGCCTGCTAGTCATGGTAGGTGGTGCAGAATGAAATTTCAGCACAGTACAATAATTGCGAAAGAAATTACAGTAGTCTTCATAAAGGACACACATACATTGTTTAGTCAATCTATCGTTAGAAAACTAAGATAAAACCTCACTTTTTTTTCGCTAGGTACAAAACAGAATGTTCATTGTATGCGCCTATGAAAAGATTTTAGTAAAAAGTCGTTTATTTCTATAAAAATATTGTTCTGCAAAATCAATCTACTTTTCAGCCCTCTTTGTCTTAGACAAAATGTTACAAATTTTTATAAAAGAAACCCATAAAATAAAAAAACAATTCCACAGGCGCATTCCTCATTAAATTTCAGTCTAGAAAAACAAAGAATGGGCCTTTCCTTTAGTCCCATTGTCAAACGATAGATTGACTAAAATGAAATTTATGCTGAAAAAATGGAACGGAGAAAAACGCATCTAAAGTTTCCACACCTCAGATATGCGTTTATTGCCTCAAAAAGGCCACTAAAACTGTCCAGGAGCATAGGTAGGACCCTCCTCGTTGAGGCGCTTCTGCTCAACAGCCACCGCTTCCAGCTTGCGTCGCTTGTGGGCGACCTTTGACGAGTCCAGGGCACTGGCTCGGGACCTGGCAAGTCGGTGCTGGGTCACCTTTCTTGCCTGGGACTCGTGGTGGCTCCCGGCTTCCATCTCCATTTCAAGGAGAGCCCTCTCCATTCCTTTCGGTCCCATATTAAAATCCAGGACAGCTAGGGCCACTGCCGTCTCAATTGTCTGAAGTGAAGCAAACTCGGTCTTTGGACACCTTTTCCATACAAGGGCATTGAAAGACTCGTTGGCATTTTGGGTCTTCATCCGTGCGCACCTGGCCAACAATTCCTTCTGTGCCAAGCGGTTGTACAGTGGCACAACCTCCTTGGCCACCTCCTTGGAGAAAGCCGGCCGGTGGGGCTTTGCACTTGATGGCTTGCCAGACGCTTGGAGTGCCAGGTGACGGTTGTGGTGGCACCACGACTCTTCCCCCTTGGGGCATGCGTTGTGTCGAGGCTCTTCATCCGTTGAGTACATGTGCAGCAGAGTTGCGAAGACGCCTCGCTGCATAGCCGTCACATCCGGGGCATTTTCCTTGAGGGCGCTGGCGTAATAATTTGTCATCCGCTTCATTACCACGTTGGTCAGTTTGCCTCGTCCCCCCAGTCCTTTCTTGGCTTTCTTGAGTTTTTCCAGCCCGGCATAAACTCTCTTTGCAACATGGTTTACGCAATCTTCTTTGGCAACCTCCTTGTCATACAGCTGGAGTGCAGAGACATGGTTGTAGGCTTTGCTGTCACCATCGCAGAGGATAGTTGTGTACTGGAGGTTGTGGAGACCTACTGACCGACTGAAGATGACCTCCGCTGCTTGCACTTCCATGGCATTTGCTGAGCCGTCGAAGTTTTTCTGGCACTGGTGTGTTTCCAGCCACTCCTTGTAGCCTTCTGATCCCTCTTTGGGTCCAATCCTACAACCATGGCAATAATTGCTGACAACAGCATAGTCGAGAACGAGGCCCGTCTCCAGCTCTATGGCGACGCCAACGCCGAAATGTGACGTGTGGCCTCGCTTATGCCATGTCCCATCATAACTGACGGACACATCTTGCAGTGCTTCATCATCGGGGTTGGTTCACCATCGGGGGTTGGTTCACCGTCGGGTTTGTTCCCAGTGCCTTCCGCACCATCCGCGCGGCCTCCTTCATCACGTTAGACGCCGCTCGCGTGGCCGCGTGCGTGCACCTTTGTCGCAATTTTTTGGTAAGTCTTGAGGTGCATCGGTGGCGGGGCATTCAGTCCGGTAAAAAAGTTGGTTAGTTTGGTGAAACCGATGCCACAGTTCCGAGAAACGATTCCGAGGCGCGCTGCAAGTTCGGTTTGTTGTGTTCCATCAACGGTCGACGAGAGCGGCGCCGAGACGACGACTCCGCATGTAGAGCACTCGACAGCAAACGTCAGACGAGCTCCCACACCAGTTTCCTGAAGTTGGAGACCACCAGCACGACAAGTTGGACAGAGCAGCGGTTCAACCAGGCTTCGCACACAGGACACGTCCAACAAACGGTAGCCGGCTGCACTGTCACCGGAAGGCTCCCTGGGATCTTCCTCGTCTTCATCGCGCCCGCCGCTTTCGCCGGCCTCAAAAAAACTAACCTTCCGCTCAAACGCAGTGAGCGTGTCCGCGTCGCAAAACGATGCACTTTCGGATGCTGGGGCTGGGGCTGGGGCCGCGAGATCCGCTCGAGCAGGCGAAGATCTCGGACAAACAAGCACGTTGTCATCGGTAGAGGCGGCGGCGGTGGCTGCTTTCTTTGGACCGTTCCGTCCTCGTGCTTTCGTAAATCGCGAGCGGCGGCCGTATTGTTTCCGCGTTCCCGACTTTACCACAGGCATAGCGTCAAAATGTAACAAAGTCCAACAGAATGGTCCCCGTAAAGTTCGCGATCGGAACTGAGACGTGACAATGTTACAACGCAGGCTTCAAACAAGAACTAAAGTGCGAACGGCGAGTCGGCGAACACGCAGAGTGCGGGAACCAATGGGAGCTCAGGTTTCAACATTCCGGCCAATAGAGGACCGTGTACCTTTTATTTTTCGCAAAAACGCTCAGATTTCGACGGGGTTCCCAATCGTTTTCCAGCGCGCTCGCTTATCCTTGAACGACGACGAGTGCCAGCGCCGAAAATAGAAGAGATAAGCATTCAAACGAGAGTACGATCTGCTCGCTAGGCCTAGCGTACGCGGAGCGCTTCCGAGGTAAAATGTGTAAACATTGCCCGACTCTGCGCCCGCGCCCCGTCGTTTTGTACCGGCTCGCGTCACCGGCGCGCCGAAAATAATTTATAACGAAGTAACTATGCAGCGGACGTAAATAAAACTTCGTAAAAGTATGCTCGGAAGTTGTTGAACTTAATAAAACCATTTTTCAAAATCGACTTTTTTTTTAAAAGTTGATTTTTGCGGCCGTGTCTCCCCTTAAAGAGGGATTCTTACAGTAACGCATGATTTAAACAAGAACGGGAATGTTGATGAACGTGGCGGTACTCAGTTTCATTTTAGAAAGCGCCATATCTGCAGCGACGTGGGAACGGCAACAGCCGACGCCGCGCGACCACGGTGATTGGAAGGCAGGGACCAAATATAGTTTTCCCACGGCCGCTGCTTTCAGGAGCAAGTAATTCAGCACACAAAATAACTCCCGCCGCGCAAAAACATGGTTTCGTTTTCACAGCATGACGGCATGGCTGGTACCCGGCATGCTAGCGTCCGAGCGTCCGCACACACCACATGTAGTTCTTACGATGCCACTGCGTCAAGACTTAGTATTCACCGAATGAAATGTCAGAAAAATGACACTCGATTTTACACAGTTTTCGATTTAACGAAGTAATTCGCGGCTCGTTTCGACTTTGTTAGATCGAGTTTTGACTGCATAAGATGTGTCACTCTTCATTAAGAAATCTTTCATATGAATATGAAGCTATTAAACACCATTTTGACTGCTTGAATATAAAGTGGGAGAACTCAAATGTAAAAATTTTGGGAAGAACAAGGACGTTCATTCCAAGGCCTCAAAATCAAAGCAGAAGGCACATAGCAACTATAGCAACATAACAAATAGCACGTGGCAAAGTCTTCCAAGTGGAGCATAGATGAGTCCTTCCTGTTCACTGTCCTTCTGCGCCTTAGCCACAGCTTCCATCTTCCTTAGATTGTGTGAAGCTTTGGATGACTCAAGAGCCTTGAGCTGGGCCTTTTCAATCTTTTGGGTGGCCTTCACGGCACATGCTGTGTGGTGGGTCCCTGCTTCGATGCCCATCTCTAAGAGGGCTTCCTCACAGCCTTGAGGTCCCAGATTAAACTCGACCGCCAAGGCCACAGCAGACTCCACAGTCTTGAGGGAAGCGAACATTACCTTGGGACACCTTTTCCAGATCAGTGCATTAATTGACTCATTGGCGTTTTGAGTCTTCATCCTCAAGCAGTGCTCCCATAAGTCCCTTCATAAAAGTCTAATGTAGAGAGGAACCAATTCCTTCACAATCTCCCTAAAGAAGGCCAGCTTGTGGGGTCTCAATCTAGATGGCTCTCCTGCAGCCTCGAGGGCCTTGCTTCGGTTGTAATGGCACCAGGAGTCAGTCCCGGTGGGACAAGCTATGTGCCTTGGCTCAGTGTCGTTTGAGTAAGAGTGGAGAAGACTGGCAAACACCTTTTGTTGCATCACTACAACATCTGGGCATTCTCCTTTAGGGAGCACATTTTACATTCGTTAGCTTCCCTTTGCCACCAAGCCCCTTTACAGCCTTCTTCAAGGCATCCAGGCCAGAGTACATTCGCTTCGCAACATGGTTGATGCAATCCTCTTCTTCCTTGTCTAAAGTCGGAGGCTAGCAACCTTCAGAAATGCCTTGCTGTCACCATTGCACAGTACTGTGGTGTATTGCATGCCGTGCCAGTCCACAGAAAGGCTGAAAATCACTGCTGCAGCTTCCACTTCTATAGCTGTCAAAGATCCTTGAAAATTCTTCTGGCAGTCAGGGCAGTGACCTTCAAGCCATTCTTCATATCCTGCGGACCCTGGTTTTGGACCTTGGGTACACATCTGGCAATAATTGCTCTGCCAGATGTGTACCAGGCCACTGTTGAGCTTGATTGTCACTGCAACACCAAAGTGGAAGGTGTGGCTGCGTCTATGCCACGTACCGTCGAACGAAACGCACACATCCAGCAGCTCCTCTCTTGAGACATCTCCGCTTTCTGAACGGACTGTGCTGCACTCTCCATAACTGTACCGGCAGCCTTCATGGCAGCGTCGTGAACTTCTGCCGCAACTTTCTGGGCGGACTTTAGACACATTGGTGAAGGTAGGTTGACGCCAGTAAAAA
This sequence comes from Ixodes ricinus, assembly GCA_037355805.1. Taxonomy (NCBI): domain Eukaryota; kingdom Metazoa; phylum Arthropoda; class Arachnida; order Ixodida; family Ixodidae; genus Ixodes; species Ixodes ricinus. Next base: position 134,040 of record JAZHYW010036236.1, read on the forward strand.
GTTTGAAAACTTTGTTGAAACTCATTTTACAGTTGCCCGCCGCAAGTCTGATACGCACAATTTTATTTTGATGACTATCAAAGATGTTAGACGAGCGAGGTGCCCTTGCCACTTCACCACACGACGGGCACATGACGACGAAAACCGAGGAGCACACTCTTGCCGATTTCTTCTAACCACAGGGAAGACCCGGTACAGTTCGGGCACAGAAGAGATGCAATCAGAGTCTTGACACAGGAAACGTCAAGCAAGCGGTAGCCCTAAGGTTGTTGCTGCTCTCCGCTAGGCCTACCGGCTCTTCGGTGTGTGTGTTCGGAGCACTTTTCCACGCTGCAGCGATTGCAGTCTTGCCGCCTCGAAATCGCGGTCAAATACATCCTCTCTTGGGGTGTTGGTAACCGGCATCGGCAAGCCCCGATGGTTCCGAGCGATGTATATCTTTGAGCACTGATGCGGTAGAAGGCGGCGTCGGGCTTGGGCATACTGGGTGACTTGGAGCGCACGGGGACGTCGGCGCAACCGTTTTGCACGGTAGGCCTCTACTTGGTAGCCCACGTTTGCGCTTCCAAGAATCGAATGTCAACAACTTCCGACCGTTGACTGCCGGCATCGTAGTAAAGAAGTTGAAGAATGCAAATTGCGCGTGAGGAAGCTCGAAAACGAAAGAGCGAACAGAAACGAAACATGCGGGTCCGCACACGCAAGCAGAGGACATTTTGGTTACATGGCTCGCGAGACCAAATCAGAGCTGGCGCTTTACCTGGCTGGCCAAAAGGAACGCGTGCAGCATTCTCAGGTGCTTTACGACGCATGTTCTGCCACGGGGTTTTCCCCTTTATACGCACAGCGTTGAACAACGAACCGCTAAGTAAACAAAAGAGGAAGACTTGCTCTTCCAAAGAGGGACCCACCCCGCACTAGGCCTAATCGTCTGGGAGTGGGCTTGCTTTGAAAATGGCAAACACGCGGGACTAAGCGCATCTCCGGCCAGCGCGCGTGGCCGCCAGCACATAGAAATTAATTTATTCCTGAGTAAATATGATACAGGTGAGGATAAAAATTTGCAAGAGCATTCTTTATTAGTTATAGAAGATAATAAAAATAGTTTTCAAACATGTTTTTCCGAAAAATTCTGACTCTTGGGCCATGTCTCCTCAGAAAATTGCCAAACGAGAGGGGTTAATTCCGATAAACTTCTTTGCATGTGGAACAAGTGAATGGATACCAAAAGGAAACCAGAGAGACACATTTTGTCCAAGATGCTGAACGGTGCCAATAGTTGGAAGATTTCTCCATCGACAAACGTTTTCCAGTTTACCTCCTCAAACTTTACAAATTACGAGGCCACGTTTGTTTGCACAATACAGCCTTTGCAAAGGTGAGAACGATGGGGAAGAGTTTTCGTTGTCCCGCATCCAGCACAATCTACCTTCCTCTACCTTCTGTGGCGCTTCGGCGTGCCGCAGTTTTGAGTGTTGCCGACAAAGCGTGGCAAGAGGGAACGAGTGCATGCTGGTGACTCAGTTCCAAGGAGGCACCTTGCCATTCTCGGAGGCCACAGCAGCTCACGGGTACCATCCTTGCTGCATGGAGCTCCCCACATGCTCTTTGGCTAAATGTGTGTCTAACGTGAGACGGTGGGCACCTGAAACGCAGTTCAAATTTGTGCATTGTACGGTATTCCTACACAGAGGCGCTTGGCACTGCACTGCGACCACAGTAGGAGCAGCGTGACGCAAGAAGGCGGTGGCAGATGCGAGTAAAAATTTATCGAACTGGGCGGATGGCAGGTGGTGCACGGTCTGCCGTAGAGGCAGCTACAGAAGTGCAAGTCCACAGTTACTCAGAGCCAACAATGCCGTCACGATGGCCGAGTGCCTTTGCTTGTTGAACTGCCGAGGCCAACGGCGCCACTCAAGAGAATAAATGCCTTTTGCTCAGATTATTTAGCACTAACAAGTCCACAAGGTCGCACCGCCTGAGCCCACCGACAAAGGAGACTGTTCTGGTGTAACGGAACGCCGTTTTCTGATTCCCCCGTATATACTACAGGCTTCTACAATTAGAATCTACATTTTGTTCGCTGCTGTGCGAGGTAAGACTTCGGACACCTGTGCGCAAGTGCATCTGCATCAAAAATGCCGTTCGAACATTTTATGATGGAAGCGGTATTTAACCTTCTGTAGCAGTTTTTGTAGCAGGCAAAATACTGGTGTGGAGCAGCCGCTGACCCTTTTGGAGCAGATGCCAACATCTGTTAGCACATCACTCGAAAATAAAAGGGTGATAGCATAACTAAACAAGTCCATCTATGGTAATGACTCAGGGTTTCTCTTTGATACTGGACCATATTAGTTATTACCTTTTACAATAAAAATAGATAGGGAGTGAAAGGAACACAGAACCTTATGTATAGAGACAAGGTTCTGGTCAGAGTGAGCTCCATTTAGAATGGGGCTAAAGCCTCTTTCCCCTCCCGTTTTTACACCGAGGTAGTTTATTTAGCGGTAAATATAATTTCTGTAAAATCACTGCAAAACTCGAACTTAGGAGCTAAACTATGTACATATCAATAAAAATGCAGCCCCTCGCCTACTCCAAGTTTTAGAAACCTATCCAACTCAATACTTCAAAGATGATTTTATGAAAACCTACACTTGCGCTTTACAAGTGACAGTGCTCTTTAGCGTATTGGAACCAGAGTGAACTCAACGTTTGGTGCTTTTCCGATCTGACAGCTGAGCAAAAACTACTTCGGCTACCGCATTAATTAAAAAAACGACCCACTTTTTGTCTTATAGTAGTTTATTAAAATTAGATATCAACTTGAAATAAAGACCAAAAAATGTAGACTTTGAACAGTTCTGAGCACAACTTCCAAGCCTATCACACTGACCAAGGCGCTCACCCATGTCAGCTGCTGCGCCTAGAACTCGGGTGCAAGGCGGTAAGCTCGACGCACCCGCTGGTGAGAGGCGGCTACGGAGGCAAGCGGCGGACATGATAATTAAGTTTAATTAAGTGATTTCAGCAGGAGTACAAGGCTCCGGTCCCGTCTTATCAGAGTAGACGCCATCCTACTATTTCGCAATGTTTTCTCGCAACTTTTTGCTCCTGACATCGCCGCGATTGTCTCGAAATTTAGACAATGTCGGCGATCAACCAATGGCGCATCAAGCGGCCAGCGCGGTTGACGTGCAATAACAACCTTTTTCACTGTAATTAAACACGCAGCCGACACTATGAACCGATGGGGCCAACCTACAGTGTCAAAGCGCAACATCATGGCATTCGTCCATTTTCCTGCGAGTGTTCTTTCATTGAGTAAAGCAATCAAGTGCAGCAAACGCCCCGTGACACGCTTTTAGCATCAGTGTTTGTAGTTGTATGTTAGAGTAGGTGAGTAGAGATGCTGTAAAATATGCTTCTACCATTTTCGTTTCATCCTACTTCTCTCGATAATAGTGTCGACCAATATTAAAATGTCTTTATCTTCCGCCTTGCTTAAGACTATCTCAGGCGCAATTCTTAGCAAAAATGGAATTTTGGCACAAGATGTAGCAGACTTTCATTCATGGCGCAATTCGGCACAACGCTTCCATCACTGAAAACCTTTAAAAAAGCGACGCACATCCAATTCGTGGATAGTAATCGCAGGTAGGGCACTACGATTCCCGAAATTGCATCCAAACTATGGACGCAACACTTATTCGCAGACATGTGCGTAAACCGGATGCGGACAACCAAATCACTCTCCAAACAGAGCTTTCTCTACCTGCCCAACGTCGAAGCGCAAAGGCTGGTTCAGACATTTGTGTCTCACTGACATACTGGGTCACAACTAATTGAAACTACTTACAAGATGGTTGCTAGCGGTCAGCGGAATGCGTTGCAGTCGAACGTGAGGAGTCTCAATTCCCGTCTGTTTAAACGGAAGTGTCTGAACCATTCCAAGAAAAATGGACTCTCAAATTATTTTTTTCTCTATGCCCGGATACTATATACGCGTCTCCAATCAACTTTCATTAAAAAAAAAAAAAAATAATATATTGATTATTTTTGTTGCAAACCTAATTTTGAATTAGGAGCGTTTTCGAAACCTGTTCCGGATTCGAGATAGACCATGAAATTTAACCACATTTCGAAATTGCTCAAGCACGTCTAACATATTCAAATAAATTTTTTTTTTTTTCTTTTTGTGAAAAGTTTGGTTTGCAACATACGAGAAAAAATAAATCGTCTAAACACTTAAGATTAAAAATAAAAATTTTTCACTCAAGCTTAGGGTTTCTTTAAAGCCACACCACACTACTCGAACAGCAAAAGACACTGTTCGCCGCAGACACGCAAGGATCATTTGCGGACACGCCTTAGGCACGTTTGCTTCGTGTGTACATATGCTACGAAAACGTCCTGCGGGCAGTTGTTGCACGACCAACGTCGCGGAATCTTACAAGAAACACGCTTCGGACGGCATCTGCAGACCGTCTTTTTCCACGCCGTATTAGCGGCACAACCGCGGTTTGAGGCAACGCGGGGAGGGAGAGGACAATGTGCACCAACCTTCGTCAAAGTTGACCACGACTGGCTCGATGGCTTGGGGCAGGGTAGCCGCCAGGTCGGGGCTGCTTGGGTCCTGCTGCCACCACCATGGCCGCCGCAGCTGCCGCTGCCTCCGCGGGCGACGCCACGACTGGAGCGGGCACGGGCAAAATCACTGCACCGCCGCCCCCAGACCGAGAGAGAAAGAGAGAGAGAGAAAGAGACGGAGGGAGAGAAAGGAGGAGAGAGACGTGAGCCACGGACAGAGAAAGGAAGAGAGACGACGTCGCGGAGGCACCGGGGGCAGCCTCTGCGGAAGATTGTGCTCGACTGGAGCAAATGTCAAGCCTACCCTCTGCGTACTTATCTTCCCGCGTGTGCCGGCCTGGAGTTGTTTGAATTCTCGTTCGTGCGTACGTCGCAGCGCCAAGTCGCCGCTAGCGACAGCGGCAACTTAAACGTATCGGTCGCCGACCGATTTTTTGGACGCTGATGATTCGGACTCGTTCCATCTTCCGGATCTAACAAAGAAACGGTGATCCAACAGAAATGGTGCATATTCATGACAGATGTTTCGGACAGCTTAAACTCCGAAGGTTTGATTTTTCCGACAAAATCGTTGCGAGTGATTGGCGGGAAACACCGCCGCGCAATTTTAGATTCCATGTTGGCTGCACGTGGATTGGCTTGGTTTGGCAGCGCAACATTTGGCAAGTCCTACCGCTAGGTGACGCTATGCTATGGCTTTTGTTTTCTCTAGCAGCGCACCCTTTTCATCAATATTATTACCATTCTGTTCTTCATTCATTCGCAGCTCTGCAATCGCGGACTTGCATTCTCATCTCGGTGAATTGTGTTTTCGGACTGCACTGGCACCGAACGTCACGGTCCTTCCACTGCCGTGAAGTGTTGCCAAGAAGCTGGAAAGTACTCTAACGTTATTGCTAGGAAAGGCGGCGGCGATTCTCGAGCTAATAGGAAGTGACCGAATGGAAGCGGAGACTAACTTAAAGCGAGGCACTATTGACGGCATTTCTAAGACTGTTTAGATGTAATAAAGGCAAGTTTTTGAATCTGCGGTTTTTACGGACTGCTCTATTTGGACTTTTTTTCGGTCCCTGCGAAGTCCGAGAAATCGGTCGGCGACTAGACTCTCCAGCACCTATGCGGAGCATTACTAATTTCCTTCCTTTTAGCGTCAAATTAAGACCATGCAGGTGCATCATAGGTTAGCACTATGTTACTTTACCCAGACGTACGCACTCAAATGCCAGAAGCATCTTTTCTTCATTTGACGACCAAACTTTGTAAAAACTATTTACGCGCAGCGCACAAATATTGTGCAACTTTCCTTTTCCTCAATGTGACGACAAGTATGGTGCACCCCAAACTCTGTGCTGCTCGGCGAAGTCGGCGCTATTTCAAGACTTCACCAACAGCACTGTGGTGCATGTGTGAAGAGGCCTAAACTACCCGCACTGTGATTAACGCCAAACTTGGTGCCGACTTAGCCCCGCATCTTCTCCACTCACCGCCGAGATTTCCTCCTCACAATCTGCAATACCAATGAGTAGCCCACTGCAACAAGATCAATTTCATAAAATCCCATGCTTGCAATAGAAGTGCTTTCGGGACGAGTCAGATTCTGCGAGCTGTTACGGCGCGGTAATGTTGCTCCAAGAAACAAGATTTACAAAACTGCGGCAAGCTTGGAGCTTTGACAGCGTTCCCTGTGCACACCATTAAACATGTTCATAGCAAACGGAAATAAGTTACCTTAATCGTAAACACTGACACATCCTTACGATATCTCGGGTATGAAACAAAACAGCGCCACTGAAACTACTTCCCTCTGCTGCTGTAGCAGCACTGCATGTGCTGCATCAATACTAAGTTCCATGCTGTTCTTAGTGCAGAACTAGCATTTGATTATTGATGTGCCATATGTGCACAGGGCCTTTATCGCAACACTGACATCGAGACTTCATTGCCCTTTTTACTGAATCATATCTGTTCTAGTATCCATGATGTGCATTAAGTTTAACGATTCTGGGCAGGAACAGCTTGCCTAAACAACATTGCACACTTATAATGCAACCCACATACAATTTACCGTATTTACTCACCTATGAACGCAACAGCATAATTAATGCACTCCCCACAACGGGCATCAATATTTGGATTTTTTTTTCCGCGTAGTAAATGCACTTTTAACTTTTGGCTCTGCAGTCTTGAACTGCGTCCAACTTAGCTACCAGCTAACCACCAAGCCAATTTCCTTTTGCTGCCAAGAGGCCAGGCCAAGTCAAGCCAAGCCAAGCCAAGCCACTCGTAATGGCTGCAATTGCATGGTTGCAGAAGTGACCAACCATAAAACTGAGCGGCGCACACGTCTGCAAAGCTGACGTCGAGGAATTCCCCAGCCCCGGACGTAATTCGTCCATTAGATGCATTGATGTCACCAAACACGCCGTCGTCTGTGGTCCACTCTTGGGCAGTGATATTGTGAAAGTGGTTAGACATAAGAACGGTTGCATCGCTTCCTCCGTGCCGAGGGAGCTTCAGTAGGGCACTTTTCTTCGGCAAAAGGCACGCCAAAAGCGCTCTTAAAAAAGGGCTGCAAATTATACAGCATAGTTACTGTGGTGCGCCCACGACCAGCCATGGGTGCGCCTCTGTCAGTGGAGACCTGCCACAGTACCCTGCCCTGTCATACTGGCACCTAAAATGACATTTGCATCGAAGCGTGTAAATGCAAAAATTTTACCCCGTGTAATGAATGCACCTCCCAAATATCTGTCATTTTTTTTTTTTTAAAAAAGAGTTCATTATGCGAGTAAATGTGGTAATAAACAATGATGATTATGATCTATTTAAACGGTCCCAATTTTTAGAGGTGCAGTCCAATTACCCATAGGTTCTGAAACTTCCTACTCCAGGGAACACTTGCTACCTACACTGGCAGCTCCTATGCCCCAAAATTAAGCACCTCCGTCGAAAATGGCACGCAGACTGTAAGCTGCAGGGAAGATAATCCTCTCAGAGCCCTGCTCCACTAAACTGAGGGGATATGGCGAAGGTGGAAATAATGAAAAGGGAGAGAGCAAAGTGTACACCACCCTTTAGGTGCAAGGGTTGAAGAAGAAAGGTTCTTCACCCAGCCCTTCCGATATGTACGAGGGAAGTTTCCAGTTCAGAAAAGGAAGTAGTGTGGGACCGACTCTGGTTAAAGCAACCACGAAACAATATGAGATCAAAGTTTCAAGAGTTTGTAAGGGGTAGTAGACACAAAAACGGAACCGGGACTTCACAAGATTTTATCCGCTACCCACATCTACCCTCTCAGGGCAGTTACTTACAAAACTGTAAACTTGGCAGAACTTATCCAAACATAGCTCTTTAAAAATGCAGGTGATGAGCAATTTCTTGAATTTCTTATAAATTGGGGCGTTCATAGTTTAGTATGCTGTAGTCTAGTTTCTGTAAGGAAAATGGCCCGCTGAACCATTCTCCCATGGGCCTAATACACCTGGTCCCAGCGGTCCAGCAAAATTTACCGAGCAAAGCTACCATATTTACACAGGAGTAGGTTGATCCGATTTTAATTTTTGAAAACCTCAACTGGGGGTGGTGGAGGGGAGGGGGGGGGGGGTCAACTTATAATCAGAACCGAAGAATTCCATTACTAACAAAGCCGGAACAGCTGCGATATAGGAAACATCTCAGTTCGCTACAGGTTCAGCCCGCTGTACCCGGCCCGACGGTGAGAGACCTTAGACTGCGACGGCAAATGAAAGTTTCCACGAGCCGAAATGTGGGTGGTTTCCAGAGTTGGAGCTTGCGACGCACGCCAAGGAAATGTGGCGTCAATCCCTGCCCGTGACGCGATCGTCAAACGAATGCGGATGATGCGATTGTTTCGTGGTTTGCGGGAGGTTATGTTGGACGATGACGTGCTTTGGGAATGTAGCATCTACGAAGCAGGAGCAATCACTCATTTCTAGGATCAGCAGCACCAGTCAGGAGGAATCGTAATTCGAAGATTAATTCGTGGTTGAAGTAAAATGCACCCTAAAGTTAATTCCCCCCCGCCCGTTGTGTTGACATGAAATGCGGGCGGGGTGGGTCGATGAGACTTACAATCTCGTTGACTTACAACGGTGTAAATATGGCAGTTAAAATTTACTGCGTAATAACTGGATTATTTGCTGCCCCGAAATAATCTCGACAATCTGCTCGCTATTTGCCGGCCGCATCCCGTAAACAGTTTCCCAGCCAGCGTGTCAAAGGGAGACTCGCAACTCTGCCCCACCTCACTGGTTGCTTCGCAATGCTGTTGAAGCCACGACCGAAAACAAAAAGAAAACCGCTTTCGTAATTATTTTGAGCGAGTCTTCCGGGCAAGTACCAAGGCAAAGTCCGACATACGCAAAAGAGTGTAGAGGTAAGCGAGAAGTTCCTCCTCCCCTCTATTCCAACTGCTTCGGTTATGCTCTTGTCCCCGTACTATCGGTAAGGGCTGCCAAGTGCCTCGCCTCCGGTCATTCTCATTGGCTCGAGGAAGCCATTCGCTCCCCGCCAAGTTACGGCGAAAAAAAGTGTAGTAAGGCCCAGAGAGGGAGGAGGAAGAGGAGGACTCACAGCCCTGCGCCCGCTGCTGGCCCAGCACGTCCGGAATGGCCGCCCTCGGCCGACTGTGCAGGAACACGCAGTGGGGCTTGCGGCAGCCGCTGGGCTGGTTCTCCCAGTAGCAGGGGATCTGGGACCGGTTCTTCCTGCTCTCCATGTGCCGGAACTTGCAGGTCTTCTTGAGGCAGTTGCCCTCCTTCCAGGCCGGGCACACCGTCTCCGTGCCCAGGGCTGCTTCGCAGTGCCGGAAGGGGCAGTCGTCCCCCTGCACGCGCACAGGAACATCAGGCAACGTACATGCGCGAGGTCGCTGCGAGGGTAACGCAGCAACGCAAAACCAGAGTGCAAAGAAAGAACATATGAAATTATGCGAGACATATGCTGGAGAGGAAGTACGAAAAGGTGACATCAAAAGTGGTCTGATGTGGTATTCTGTACAGCACATTCTACGGTATTCGATGCAGCAGACTACGGTGTTCCACACAGCACATTGTGTAATATTCTATGCAGCATTTTTTTTATGCAACATATTTTGCAGTATTTTGTACAGTACATTCTTTATATTCCTATCCTATGGTATTACCTACGGCATATTTTATATACGGTTGAGCGACTCAATTTTATGTAACTCTATCTTACGAATTTTCCGATTTAACAAAACTAATAGACCATATGCGAAATGTAGAGTGCCATCTATACCTGTTTTCACCTCAAGAACCGTAGGAAAAAAAGTCCGGCTTCTCGTGGATGATTACTAATTTTCACCTTTAGGTGGAGATTTAAGATATATTTAGTAGCATTTTGGAGTGGATATACGTCTATCTTATTAAGGATTACCCGTTTCAAATGCCAAAAGCATCGCCTGTGCCTCCGACAACCAAATCTAGCGAGAACTATTTCGTGCGGCGTATGAACAATGCGCAAAACTTACTGTTTTCTTGAGGTGAAAACGGGTATAGTAGCGTGCGGAAAACTTCGTGAAAACAAAACCAGCGATCCGACCGGCAAAGACCATGTATACAAGCGACTGTGCTTTGTGCAAGAGAGGCGATGCCAACGCGTTGCTGTGTTCCGGTGCAGAGTCAGTGATAAACCTTCGATTCATGCATGACGTAATGTAAACTGAACAAAACATTTTAAACAGGGTTTAAAATTTTTTGTTATTTTTATTTGGTGTTTGAGACGTAGCTTTTGACAAAAACAACCGGTGACAACACGAAGAAACATGCGGACGTTATCGTGCTGCGTGAAGCCATTTGCAACTATGGAACTGGGCCCTAATCTTTTCATGAAGTTGTACTTAATTTGTTTCTGAACTTTCTTCTTTTCCTTTTATGCACGTTGTAGTGTCGGCCTGCGTTTTTTTATGCGCAAGCTGCTTAAGGTATGCGGACGAGACCAAGGCTGTGAAGAGAGGCAAAAAGATCGAGTTTAATAATCTATGCCACCAAAAAGCTGAAAGCACCACAGAGCCCTCATTTTAATGTCATATATTTAAAAAAAAAAAAAATTACTTTGGAAAGGCATTAAACAATCTCATTTCTTTGCAGCGATTTCTTTACACTTGATCTAGCGTCGGTAAACGAGGTTTGTAAAACTACTCCAAAACAGAACAGAAGAGTTTGTTGATATATACTTGTATATAACGCACGGTCATGTAGAATAGAAAACAACCGACACGGGCGATGTACCTGTTTCCTCAACACACGGGGACGCGATTTTGGTCTGTTTGGTCGAACGCCACGTTCAATTACATCGAAAGTGGTGTTCGACTTAGGTTCATTGCAGTGGCTAAAACTTCGAATCGGCAGCGGCGAAAACTTCTGTTGCAGATGTCGAATGGAGCAACACGGGCGGTCCCAACTTCAATCTCCTTTCCTTTTCTTTATTGCGGCTGAGGTAAAAATTTTGTTTAGTGCAAAGCTTGGGGTAGTTTTGAGAAAGTCAAGTGAAAAAATATTTCCCAGGGCACAGTTTCCCTCAAAACACAAAGCTTTCCCCCCCCCCTTAAAAAAAAAAAAAAAAAAATCCTCCAATAACTGAAAACAAGAAAAAAATTACTTTTGAGTTGCATGAACTGGCATGGCACTTCACCGCCAAACAGTACAACTTCATGCGTGTTCGCATCGGAAAAAAAAAAAAAAAAATTAAAAGTGTCCTTTGAGATGAAAGGCATGACGGCCTAGTCCTTTGTCCATGTTGGGTAATCAGAAGTCGGGAAACAATAAAGTTTCCGAATCGGAGCAGTTAGTGACAGAGCGTCCGTACCCTGGGAATTCAGAGAAACCGAAACTCGGGATACATGATGCTATCAAGATGGTTGCGTGCACAGTGCTGCCTGACCATTAAGGGCTTCATACTTTTACGAACTCGAAATAATCGAAAAATGTTTTCATCGTCCATCCGAATTCAAGATTTCATCGTCCATCCGAATTAAAGAATTTCCGGATAAAAGTTGGTGCAAAAAGGGGCAATTTCGAGTGCATTTTGTTTACAATGTTTTAAAGTTGAGCGAACCAGCAGTGCACAACCCGTTTCGTTTTTACGGAAAAACTCGTCAATCGGGGCTTTTAGTCGATCCTACCAGATGGCACTAGCTGTTTGATGGCATTTCATTTGTGTCGCAAGCACAAAGATGGCACCGATGAAATTCCGCCAGTCATGCAGTTTTGGTTCACTTACTTCCGTACAGCCATCCACCCTCCGTTAGGCCTACAATGGGAGCGGCAATTATGAGTGGGAGGGCATCGTCGAGACAAGAAAGAACGGCAGAGAGGTTTTCGGTCGTTGCACCTCCAGTTGCGAGGCTTTCTACACGACACTTTGGTGACTCGCAATCCTTGAGCGTGCAAGCACAAGGGACGCATGACGGAATGCGAGCGCACAACACTGGATGTTGGCTGGCAGAAAGCTCCGCCGCCGCCACCATGCGCTCGCTGCATCGGTGACGACCTCTGCGTCACCGCTGAAATAAAGCTCCGTCCCCCTTTTTGTGTATCTTCCTCATGTTTATGTACCGTTACCAACACGCTCGTTTTGTACTTAAGAAAGAAAATGCTCAACCTCGAAGAAATTGCGGTAATAATTCGTGCTTGGATGGAAAAGAGCACATGCGTCTCTGGCGGGGTATGTGAGCGCCAATGCGAGACCTAGCTGGCTCTCGCAGCTATCCAATAAAAAGACACAAATTGTAAACAAAAAACAAAAAACAAAACCTAATTTGTTTTTTTGAGGGTTTCAGTTTCCTTCACGCATTAGAGGTGTGGGGTCGTCTCTACGAACTAAATTCATATGCACGTAAATCACAATTTCGGCGAGTGAGCGCGGAAATGCGGTAGCTTTCTGGATGCTGTTGCAATGAAAGTAGGTGTGCCGAGTTTAATGTTCTTCTTGATTTAACTAAGTTCCCAATTCGTTGAAGTGATTTGCAGTTCCCTCAGCCTTGTTAGATCGAGTTTTATATGTATTCCCGTTTTTATCATATTCTATAAAGTGCATTTTATGATATTCTATGCACCGTATTCTATAAATTATATACGGCACATTTTATGATTTTTTTTTTTATGCGGCAAATTTTATAGATGCCTATCATAGACCGAGATTATTTTGCGTGCACACTAGACTGCTCTGCCACCAACCTACAAAGATACGAGGGTAATTAAAATGAAAACCTTAAAAGTGCAATAAAATTATGAAAAGTTGCGATTGATTTTGTAATTGGCAGGAGTTATCCTTGGGATTCAAAGAATGACCAACAGGTGGCAGCATATTGCTAGAACACAGAAGAAGGATGCAGTATCAATGTAAAGATGGCCACCCCATTGCTGACATGCACTGCGTTAGGGCAGCGATTTGTGATCAGTTTTTTGAGTAGTGCAGTTATTAAACCAGCTGAAATTCATCGCAGGATGAAAGCGCAGTACAGGGACCCTAGCGTGCCTCAATGGCCTTCTGTTTAGGGTGATGCCACCTTGTAGTACCCGATGCCGACAGCACGCGCTCACAGAGAAAATACAAAGAAATCGCCGGAAACAAAATGTCGCCGTAGCACAGTCAGCGCCACGAGCGCGTGCAGGGACACGCTCTTTCACGTGCTTCAGAACAAAAAATAAAAAGAAGAATTGGAAACAAAATGGCCAGATGTCATCACCCTAAGCAAAGCGCACATGAAGGCACCCAGGGGACCCATGTGCATCCCTGCAACAAGTGTATGAGTGGACCAGAAAGTTTAAAAGCAGCATAACTTCCGTGCAGGATGCTCCGTGACCGGGGCCAGGCACACCGCATAGTGACGAAACGAAAACACTGCCGCAGCGGAAGCGCTTGTGAAGAAAAACGCACGTATTACTGTGGAGGGAATAGACACTATTTTGAATATCAGTGTCGGTTCAGCGCACAACATTGTCCATGATGTGCTGCGATTCAATAAAGTATCAGCGAGACAACGGCCACGTCAGTTATATGCTGAATTGAGTGAATGCCGCGTCGATGCCTATGAGGAACTTTTGCGTTATTTCCGGGTCGAGGGTGATGAATATCAGTAAAAAATTGTTATAGGAGATGAAACCTGGGTGCACTATCACCAACCTAAAACGAAAAGATAGAGCAAGGAATGGCACAAAATTCTGCACCTAACCATCAGCAGGAAAAGTCAGTCTGGTATGCAAAAGGGGTAATTTTGGATAATTACATGGAAAGGAGTGACAGTGGAAAGTGCTTCTCATGCATATCTATTAAAACAATTTTTGCCCTGCAATCAGAAGTAAATGACGAGTTTTTTCGGACGTCAGGTATGTTGTTACAGGATGACAACAACAGGCCCCATAATGCCCATTAAACAGTTACGGAAATCCAGGATATGAAATTTGAACTTCTCGCACACACACCTAATTCGCCCCAACCTCGTCCCCCAGTGACATTCTTGAGTTCGGATGGGTCAAAGGAGCTATGGGAGCCAAGCGTTTGGAAGCCAAGAAGAGGTAGTGAAACCGCGTGTGCACGAATGGCTACAGTGACAACCGAAAGAATTTTTCTCACGAGGGATCCATGCACTTCCGAAGCAGTGGAACACTGCATTGCACGTCATATAGGACTACGTTGAAAATAACATGCACAATTTTTTCTACATTTCCCTCGTTTGACTCATAATAAATAATCAAGATTTCTATTTAAATCGCCCTGGTACATTCGATGGCGCTACACTTTCGCTCAGTGGGAAAGGAATTTTAGTTCTCAAACAAATCACTAATCTAAAAGCATTCAGCCTCCTTAGACGCATTCCCGACGTTTAAGCGGTGACGGCAACTGCCGTCCGGTGTCCTAGGGCGAGCGGGCACCACGACTTAACACCTGCTCGCACAAATGCAACTGTGCTATGCAAGAAGCGCTCCTCACACAACTAACCCACCGAAAGACCGTTTGAATGCTAATATTTTTAAACTTGAAGCACCGGTGTTCAATATGAGGATGAAATTAAATACCAAGTTATTCTCAACAATATCCAAAATTTTGTAACACTGGCACGTGCCTCCAAGTCATTACCCTAGTTTTGTTCCGGATGAAGAGTGAAATTATGCCTCAATGCCAAGGTACCGCAGATTGCTTTTTTTTATATATATATATATATGTATATATATACCAGATAGCAGAATGTAAAAGGATGACCATCCTACCACAAGAAACAGTAGGCACATTGCTGTGCTAGATCACAACCTTGAAATAGAGAAACTATAATCGAGAGACAGAGTCCACTCTTGGAAATTTCCGGAAAAATGGGCAAGCCTCGAATACCCATGACAGCTTGATAGAGCAATGCCCAACACACGGCGCCGGTTCCCGCAAAATTGGTTCTGGAGCATGTGCAGGCCCTCCCCCGCTTTCTGAAAAGATCGGAAGTTCCTCCAGCCTACAAAATAATGCCATGTCAGTCATGAGGATTGCCTTAATTTTTGGTAAAGGGGGATACTGGCTAAAGATTTTACTAAAACTACTGAAGTGGTTGGAAATGAAATTTGCAGGGGAGATTTAACATCAGATGTATGTGTATGGTGCAAACTCTCAGCTCTCTAGGACTATTTTACATACCTGCATAGGATGTGTTTCTCCTCATTAAGAAATTATTATATGCAAACAAAAAGCTATTAGGCAACATTTTCGACTGCTTGAATATAAAGTGGGGGACGTGGAATTTTGAGCTATTTAGTTTTTGTAACTGTAATGTAACTATTTCAGGAAGAGTTATTACTAGGGGTGTGCGAATACCGAATAGTAGTTTTCAAATCGAATACCGAATCTAATCAAGAAAAAAAAGCCGAATATGGAATCGAATGTTGAATAGTGATTTTATTTGTAGGAATTTTTCAAAATGTGCTGCAAATGAGATTATTATATATGCAGAGTATGCAACTGGTGCAGAATATGCATCTTGTACGAAACAAAAGCTAAAATGTAAAAAACTTCTGGTGGGAAAAAAACAGAAAAAACAACAAAGTGGCTACGAGTACTAAAGATCCAATTTTATGACGCAAACATAATCTATCTACCCTAAACGTCATAAAAAAACAAAGTTACAGCCACGCGTGCCTTTTTTTCTTGTTAGAAACACAACCTAACACCCCGACTTTTTTTTTAAATATTTGTATATCTCAGAAAAGGGGCATTTGACGATATTTGGTCTGCATTTTAAGGAAGAAAAAGGGCACCAGGGATTTTATTTCACATAAATAAACAGACAGGTGTTAAATCTTAGTAAACAGGCTTAAACAATATCATCTGAAGTAAGAAAAAGAAAAATGTGGTTAGGTGGCGCAAGTCAACCAACTGCCGCTATGTACCCATGTTTTAGAGAGCCTTGATTTAAAAGAGAGAGCACAAGCGTAAATGAAACCACGGAGACGGCTCCAGCGCAAATTGATCGTAACTGTAAGTGCACATGTGTTGTGTTGTCGCATGGAAAGAAGGCGAGCAAACAGAAGAGCGACGCACGCTCGTCCCTGCCTGCCCGATCAACGCCATTCGTCTTTTCGTCACCCTCTCGCAGTTCGTAACTCAAACGCGGCTATCGAACGGTTGGAAACCCTCTCAAATCTAGGCACTCTATTTTTCCGTTCCGCTTCGCTCCGAATCACAATCTGCGGTTCAAAAGAACGACGACGACAACTCTGGCTGGTTTCATCGGCATGGTTAACGTGGTTATCATTCTGGTGATCGTGCAGTCGCCGCATTTCGTTAGTGCGGCAAGTGTGCTTCTACATCGGTGCTTCAATTTGAAGAGAGGGCCTTACTCCTGAAAAGAATTTGGCATGGTGCGGAATTCCAACTTTCCAGCAATTCCTCTCTGGAAGCGGCGCAAGCGGGATGTTTCGGTTATAATTATAATGCAAATAAATGCAAAGATGCAAGCGAGCTGTTGTTGGTTGTGGTCTCAAGGGTGGATTAGTCACGACCGTAGTAAATCTGCGTGCTATAAAGTTTGTAGCTCATGCCTGTCTTTTTTTCTAGCCTGTCCGTTAGATTTTTGTGCAATAGTAGGACCAATTGGTGTTTCTCGCATGGTCTGTCTAACATCACGGCGCTTAAGTCGCGAGAAAAAGGTTTTTTTGTCAGCTCTGCGCCGACCAGCGCTCTTTGGTCGAATATATTGAATATTCGAGTGACTGAATACTAGGAATTCGATTCGCGAATCGAATTATTCGGGAACTTTCTATTCGATTCGAATTCATATATTCGAGTATTCGCACACCCCCTAGTTATTACCTCTAACATATGAGACGCATATCTGTCCTTGGTCGATTTCTGAAAACAGTTTGTTTTTAATGAGGACTGAACTTAAAACAAAATAAAGTAGATAGTCCGATTCTCCAGCAAATTTCAGTTAAGAAACATCTTGATTTTTCGTACCAGAAGACTTACTTTTGAACAAAAGATTCCTTTGTATGAAATTTGCAACAAAAAGTGGAACTGAGAAAAACGCATCCAAACAGTGAACTCCTTTACTTTGTTGCTACCTCACAAGGTGTTGAAAATATTTTATACTCAACGCAACTATTTAACGTATGGTTATCAAATTTAGTGCAAGGGTGTATAATTAGTTTCTAAAACAAAAAACATAAATTACAAAACTAAAAAGAAAAAATTTAAATTTAGGTTTATGTTTTTTTTAGAGACCGATCACCTCCAAAAAATTGTTTATGCTTAGCCAGGCAATTGATTATGGTAGTCAGAAGACTGCCCTATCAATATTTTGCTACAGCGTCACATATATTTTTTAATAAAGTAAAAAAACAGAACTGCTTGAAACCAAAACTGAGCTGGGGAGGAAGAAGAAATATAGAGGAGAAGGTCACCGCAAGTCGAATGGCTGTGCTACTTTTTTTTTCTTCTTTGGTCAACATATTTGCAGTTTTTTTTTTTTTTTGAAAGCCACAAAAAATGGGTATTATGTCTCTCTGTCTATTTTTAGTATCGGGTGTGTACCTTCGATCACCCACGACTTCGATTATCTTTGGTGGTTGTATCTAAAGGCCCGTTCACACAGTTAAGCGCTCGGAGCGACCACTACGCTTACGAACGAATGCAACCGGTTGGAAGGACTAAGTTACCATAGCAACGAAGCGCCAAACGGTCGCTCCGTTCGTGCTCGTTCGCAACGCTAGAGGTTGAGCCGGGCTGAACGCTTCGTTACGTTCAGGAACGACCGCAACGACAGACCAATCGCAGGTCGACGAGAGCTCCGTCGCGCGCGTTGCATGCCAGGCTCTTTCTATATGCAAACATTGCGTCGGTGGTGATCGCCGACATGGACGCGCGGTGGAAGCTCGTCGCTCCGCGTAAAAGCGTTATCCTTGACTGTGAATTTTTTCATGTGTCATTATGATAACCCAACACGTACTAGAAGGGAAGATCCACCTACTCGTGCGGCAATCTCGTGGCAACACTCTCAAGACAGCAGAAACGCCCGTGCCGTCGTGTCATTCGTTCTACATCATCATTTGGTCTCCTCCAAGACATCAGTCCGGATTTGCTTTTTTTTCTGCGCACTTCTACTGCGTGTCGCGTTCCATAGGTTGTATCTGATCTGGTCGCGTCAGTCAGTATAAAGGATGTGAATTTTCACATGTTTTCATCACCCGAGATGGGGTGATTAGTGTTAGCAATCCTGAACGCCGCAACGTCTATCTGACTGCACGAAATTAAATGTCTACGTTGCTATATCGCTGCTAAGATTACATCGTCTTTTATAATCATAGAAAAGGCGTGTGGCGAGATGTGTACTGTTGGCAAAGTCGTGATCGTGCAAGACTGTGCGTACTGCATCTCTTTTTTTTTTAATGCACTACCCTGCAAGCGATATCCTGAAAAATAAAAATAAAGTTTGTGGTCATAGAAGGCGGCTCTGTCTATTTTCTGTTACGCAAGTGAGTGGCAGCGCGTCCCCAACAACTGACGGCGGCAGAGAGGTGAGTCGCCGTGCTGCCGACGCACTGCGCTTGTGGCAGCGGTTGCAGGAGTGTATGCGCGGCGCAGAGCGGTCGCTCCGGTCACAACGGACGCAGTCGTGGATAACGGGTTCGTTTCAGATGTCTGAACCTGCCTTTACACAGCTATTGTAGGCGCACAGCAGATCTTCGTGACTGTACACTGTAGCCGACACCTCCGGCTGCTCTGGTGAGGATTTCGCGTCAGGCTGGAAACACGTCCGCCATGTTTGTAAGCGTAGCTGGGTTGCTTACTATTGGCTAGGAGCAAGAGCTGAAGCTCGTTTCTCATTGGCTGTTGATTCTTATGGTTGCATGCAGTTCTATGTGTGTGTACACGTCGCGTACAGTTGTCGTTGAAGTCGCAGCGGTTGCATTTGCTCGTAAGCATAGTGGTCGCTCAGAATATAAATGTGTGAACGGGCCTTAAATCATAGAAAATGGCACGTGACCATGAAGAAGAGAGCGAGTGCGACTCAAACCAGCCAGTTCTTGATCGGCGGTTTTCGGGCATGGAGAAAATGAAGTTCAAAATGCAAATTGTGTGTTTGGGTAGTTGGGCTCTTATATGTCATGTACAAATAAAAACTTCGGAGAGCATAAATACCCTGTCAGTGTCTCTAAGTCAAAATGTTTGAGCTCAAGTTTTGACATTTTTGTAAAACTAAAAATATATAAAAAAAATCTGTTCAAAAACATTTGTGTTTTTTTTTGTTTTTTTGTTTAGGTAGTCTTGTTTCTACTTGATTCAGACCAATTCTTGAAAACAGTTGCGCTTGACAAATTAAATGTTGCCTTAGAGTTCAAGCCTTTACTTCGGCATACGCATTGTCCAGAAGCTTATTTATTTAGCTTCATTTCTATGTATGGCAACGCATCGTAAACATGACGGTTTCCACGGGAAAGAATGCAACAATGCCACACCTGGCAGGCATTCGCCCCCAAGGTCAGGAAACGGTTAACCTTTAGTGAGCAAACCCGACTCGTCAAACGACACAAAAGTTCAGTCGCAATTCAGAAAAGATTATAAGCAACAGTTCCCCTACTGTTCTTCTCCTCCTACCTTAGGAATAGTAGAGAAGAGGCCACAGTGCAAGCAGCCCGCTCCGAAACACTTCCCCACCCGCCGCCCAAGCGAGAAACATTACCGAGTGAGAAACATTACGAGAGAGAAACATTACCGATGCTACGAGTGCATGCCCACAGAATCAACCGTACTAATACGTGGTTGGCACACGCTTTGTGCCTGCCCCTTCTACTCACTGACATGCTCTCAAGAGGGTGACCCCCTTCCCTTCCGACGCAAGGTATGCGGAGCCTCGTCAGGTTTTGGTGCCTCGCAGGCAGTTCGGGGAAGAAGAACGGGGAAGTGTCCTCCTTGCAAACGAAACCCAACTCGTCAGTCTCGAGGTCAGATCTTGCACAAGGCACACCCACCACGCAAATTCGGACCTTTCGGAGGTAGAGCGCAAAGCTTCCTCCGAAGTACTTAACGTATTGCAGGCGCATTATGGGCGTCGACAGGCCAGAGAAAGGCAGGGGAAGAGTTTCGGTTCTTTGCGAGTGCACGGCAACACGGCAAAAGGCACCGAGCGTGTAGCCGGAGGCTGCACGTTCGAGAGAAGCGCCCCACGGTTCTCGTACAGTCGGCCACCGCAGGCCTTCCAACGTTTGTGAGGAAGAGAAGAGGGAGGAAGAGGGGCAATCCCACTCACCTTGGTGCACGTCGAGTAAAAGTAAAAGTAGCAGTCGTCATTCTTCCTGTCATGGTTGGCAGCCATCACTTTTGCTTGGTGCTACCTCGGGCTTTGGGCTTCTTCCCCAGTCACGCTCAAACCTGGTGCAAATCCCTCAACTAGACGCTGCCACCTCGCTCCTCCTCTGCAAGGAGAAAGACGCCACGCGGTGGGAAGGTTGGCTCGCATTTATCGGTGCGTACGGCAGGGCCAATCGGCTCCTCCTAGGCTACGAAGGTGTTAACTACTTACCTCGGCAACATTCACAATTTTACCGTACACACCGACGAGCCTAGTACTAATAATGTAGCTCTCGTAACTTAATTACGTATCGGCTTAAAGGAATATCACTTTTTACGCGCGATTTTTCCAGCTGTGATGCGCCCTTTCGGTTCTGCACCGAAACCAGACAATCTTTGTCGCAGTTCCGTCAAGGAAAGTGATCTCTTTAGACCCCACAAAAGCGCACGGTCGAACTGTACAATCCTGTGGAAAAGTATGGGACAGACCCCTACATTTCTACCCAAAGATATTAACAAGGTTTATTCACGAAAAAATGCAAACAGAAAGCCACTGGCCCGCTTAGGCGTACTACACCTGTGTGTGCGACCTGACAGTGATTTCACAGTTATCAATAGGCAGACATGAAACAAATCCGATTACGCATCACCACAGCAATAATTGAGAACTATCGCAAGTATATGCAAATGTACAGCATTAAATAAAACGCATATAGCACAAAAGCTGACATTCTATGAAATATAACAAAACATAAGCACAGACTATATAAAAAAAGTCATTTAAAAATATTACCTATTAACAAAACCGAATCGTTTGTTTAGAAGTAACCAACACGAAACACATACTTTAACTTAACCGGATGGAGAAAGGCAGGACTTTCTATGTTTGCATTCTAGTGGATAAGTTAAGGTCTTCGAGTAGGTCATTAGACGTGGCAGGAACGCACCACCGTCTTTGCAGCAACCTGCCACGAGTCATCTATTCCTGTATATAGTACACACTCCTGAAACGGCACAAGCACAAGCTTCAGAGCATCCCCACAGGTGCTTAGATTACCCACCGAGCAGAGTGTGTTCCCTTGTGCTTCCCCTGGAAGGGGCGCCGCCTTACAGTCCGGGCACGACGAAGGACGAAGAGTGGCGAGGGCACGGCAGCCGGCCGGGAGAGGACATCCTAGTCGCCACCAGCACGCATCGGGGTTGGGCAGCCTGCAAGACGCGCCATGGCAGACATGGTCAATGCACGGGGCGCGAGCAACGCCTCACAGCACGTGCACCAATGCTCGAAAACTGGCCGATCTTGGCCCAGTTTGACCGCGCCACAGCTGCCGCAATGCGTCGGGGGGACTCTAGTCCTCCTGCACGTGCGCCGACCTCGCCGGAGGTTTCTATGTGCAGATCACGGGGCTGCACGGGACACCACATCTGCTTCCGCCCGGCGTTTAAAGTCGTGGCAGCGGCGCTCGTGCGCCAAAAGCTCGGTGAGATCCGTCTGCTGAAATTTCGGTGTTCAGGCCCGTTCACACACACGTCAAGATGTCGCTCGGCACTATTGGCGAGTGCCGGAAATAGCGTCGACCTCGCCAACACAGCCGATGCAGAACAGTTCCTAGTGCCGACATAGCACCATGATGTATGTGCGAACCAGCCTTCATACAGTGCGGCTTGCCAAAGTGCCTTTTCGCTTCCGGCAAGCTGCGTTCTGCCTCGCCCACAAGCAGCGTCGGCCCCCCACCCTTTCCCCTCCCGTTTGCCTGGGTGCGGACAATAGACCGATGTCACTAAGCGAACTGCGCAGGCGCGCGCATTCCGGAAGTGGTGCCGCCGCCATGCTACTTGTAGTCATCCCTTTCCGTCTTCCCGGCTACATAGGGCTGCACGTAAGTACATCATCGTAGATGATCGTTTGGGACGCCCCGGCACAACAGCTTGAACCTACTGCATGTCTGTACGTCATACGATTGCGTTGTTTGTGATGCCTTAGTTCGTCAGCAAGCGCAGAAAAGCAGTTCCAATCGTCTATCGCTTTAGAATTGCTTTGTCGTTTGCTTCTTCGCTTCATGAACGCGTGAGCCCACTGCCGTTCACGCAATAATCCCACTGCGGCCGCGTGAGAAAAACAACGACGCCACTACTCGAGCATTCCGGCTACTCGGACGTCTCAATGAACTTGGAAACAAGTGAACATCTAGTGCAATAGCAAAGAACAAGAAAATTCAAGGGACCATCGGCTTTTGTGTAGCACCGCGGAACAGCATAAAATGTGTTGGAGAAAAACTGAGCTTGGTAGGGCTCAGTCTTGTGCAAAACGTTTAATCAACAATGAAGTAAGAGGAGGTAAATAGACTTTCTCGGTGAGCTGATAGCTATCTAAAAGTTGTTTCATTCTGGTTGACAGCTTGCGCGACAAGGCCATGCCTGACGCGCCGTAACAATTGGCATCCCAAAAAGAAGCAACCATGCCAGATACCTGAAAGCTTGGGTTGGAGAGGATTTTTCGTGTACAGTTTCTATTCAGTTTTATTTTGTTTGCGCATGCTCCGAACGCTAACAGTCGCCCGACGGGGCAAAGTTTTTTCTGCAGGTCTCGATTGGTGTTAATCAGAATGGATCACTAATGTCAGCCTAATAGACCACCAAAAAATTAATCAGGTTTGTTTGTTAATTTTGGCGGTAAGTGTAGCACTTCTAAATTGATTTATGTAATGTTTTCGCGTTTCTATGAAAAAAAAAAAAATGAAGACTGCTTCCGAAAAAAGTTGTTTTGTTTCAAGTGATGCATATGGGGAACCGCTGCTCTTTTTTTAGTGAGTGTCCTGATCTTTTGAGCACAGTTGTGCTTGAAACATTTAGTCGCAATAACGGCTGTAACCACCAAATTACATCCAGCAAAAAGTGTATTAAAAGCGGCCTCCGCAAATCATTACTGAGGTCCTATTTGAGACAGACCAACGGATTGACTGCTACGGAGCGAATGCTTAGAGAGATTCCAGCGTACGGAACACTTCGGCACGCTCTATGTCTCGTGCCCTCTAATCTTACACATTTTAGCTGACGTGCAATAGGGTGGATATAACTTATAAATCAAATCGCGAAACAAATCGTAAAACGCTATTTTTCCTGCTGCTCTGTCTACCTTTCTTTGCCATGCTTCTTTCTTTCGGGAAGACATAATATCCGAGGCCTTTTTGACTGGTGTTATTATATAGCTCCGTGGTATACAGCAAGTGAAACCACCGATCGAAAACCATGAGTAAACACGCAGCTAAATGTCTCGTGCTAAACCGGAAATTTCCAAACGCCGGGCCTACAATGCGCATTCACGCAGCGGGAAAACTGGGGAGAACTACAGGTACCAGAATGCACCGCGGCAGCGGTGGCGTCGCGCAACTCCCAGTGAGATCGGTCTATCGGTCACTGGCGTCGTTTTCAACGTCTGGGAAACGCAGAAACCCAATGAGTGGTTCCGCCGATGACGGGACCAAATAAGTTTGACGAGGGTTGCGTTTGGGCTGCAGACACACCCGCTCGCCAAGAGTCTTCCTGTTTCGGAGTTGTTCTGGAGGCACGTACTGGACCGTTTTGGTTGCTGATGAGTGGACCTGTCAGAAGCGTGCTCGTCTGCATTCTGAACGAAGACCGGTATGCATAAAATGACCGAGCTTCGGACGACGCCCCTCCGCATCACCGACTACCCCAGCAGACACAAGCAATCGCAACGCGGCTCAAGAAGCTGGAAAACGCTGCCTCCAGGCAAAGAAAGACTAGGGCAAAGGCTCATCGACATGGAGAGATTTCAAGCCCCAAGTATGTCGCATGCAACGTCCAAAATCTCGCGGTATACGCTCAGATGCCAATGTTCCAAATCGCACTCCTGCCGGAATCGGTAGAAAATGGGTACTGTATGGCTGCGTATTCATGTAGACCCAAGGATAAGTCCTACGGCACTGAACAAATTATCCCCATGTAACGGCGGCACTTGCCACTGTAGTAGACGTGTAAGAGCGTTTAATTGCCCAGTGTGAGCAAATGCCCGAGGCTACAAACGAGAGAACATCAGTGAGCAAATACAGACTTCCGAGTCACAAGAGGAAAGTTGAAATCCCGAAAGGTGCAGAGTATACTCTGTCTCGCTAAAACCGTGCAGTTCAGCCAAAGCTGCATGATATCATGATGTAAAATGAATGCATAGATCGAGAGTCGGATGTGGTTCCGAATAGTGTGGAGGCAGTTCGGATGCGCACATGATGTCTGTGGATGCAGAACAGATGTGCATACAATTATTTAAGAACACTGCAGATACGGCTCGGATGCGGATATGAAGTCTGAGGATACAGATGACAAAACTTATCTGCGCAGGGCTCTAGTGCAGACCTTAGATGCTAATACGTCCAGTGAAAAACTTCGAAGCACAACTGACGTTATGGACGTTCGTATCGACAACACGGATGCCACGCCTGTTACGATCGCCCTAAAAGTCACTACGCACTTAGGACAAAACAGCTAAACTTCCTCTTTTCAATGTGCTGCCCGAGGAAAATTCGTTGGCAATGAAAAAAATAGTTCAAGTCTGGTGTTATAACGAGCCATAGAGGAAACGTAAAAGAACTTCCCTCCTGGTATATTCTTGGAGGTGCCTGCAGCATCTATTATCTTGACTGTTGTCACCTACACTAAAGAGGATGATGCTAATGGCTCTTGATAATTTACAGTTAGTGTGGTCATATTCTACTACGTATAGTTCCTGTGCACACTCTGCAACACTGTTAGTGCAAACAAACCATCATTGGTTTTCTCTGTTTTACTCTTAGTATCAAAGGACTGTCACCAAAACCACCATAATGATGAAAAGCACTCAGTTGGGGTACTACCTTTTCGAGGTGCAGAAAAGCGCTCAAGTTGTGTTCGCACTAACCGTGTCCCAGTTGGCCTCCCTTCTCCTAATGGGGCCATGTGGCCTGCAGTATGCGCACATAAAATAATTCAAATAAATGTATGACCCAACGGTATGGGTCATGCTGTAACAGAGCTACCGTAGTAGATATACACTGCACTGCGCAACAGTGCCCGTGACCTCGCATATTCTGGGCAATGCAACGAGTAATATTGTCATCAAGAAAAAGAAAAGACCGGGGAAGCGTTGCTACCTTACTTGCTTTTGAGGGGACTAAGTTAATTCAGTGTTCTTGGCATGATGCCCACACACATATAAAAGCCCGCTTCACATGTGTCACCCGCTTGGAACTTCCCTCTCCACATGCGCCCCAAAAAGAACAACAGGAAAGCGAAGCTCCCAAAATAAGAGCAATGCCAGCCTCCTTTGAGCGACCCAATTAAAACTGCGCTTGGTGATCGGGGGCCCTCGCTTCACTAGCTGTTCACCCAAGCTGCGGGCGTCCTAGTGGAAACTCAGAAAGGAAAAACAAGGATGCAAACCCGTTTGAACATCACAGATGACAAGTGCCAAAAAGCTGAACAGCCGATCCGTTGACAAGTGAAGTGAAGTATCGCCGTCGAGGCAACCAATCAAATTAAACAAGGCCATTAAGATTCGGAAAACAATGGTTTAAAAAATGAAGGTGATTAGGGCCATGAATCAACGTGACATTCAGTGTATGTCCCACCCTATCCCCCATCTCTTTTCATTTTAACAATTGGGAAGGTAGAGTTTCTTTTGTCTCGCCGCTGATCCACACAATAAAAAGCCCGCACCAACCCCACTCTTTAAATCCAAAGGCCCAAGACTGTCTGGTGCAGCCAACGCCCCCAGGGTACTGGGTCTCTTTGAAGTTTGTAAGTGCTTGGGCCAGATATCGGCGTTTTTGAAGAGCATACACAAAAGAATGATATCGTAACCGTGCACCAATTCATATCATGGTTTTGGGCTTCGCGCAGGCGCAGTGGTGACGATGCCTTTTTTTTTCATACGCTATTCAAAGACTCGATAGTTATATCGCGTGCAGCTGTGCTGCACAGAAAACGGCCCAATGGGCCCGATTGTGCCGTCGCCCCCACAGGTATTCGGCCGGTGGGTTTAGAGTCCTGTACCATCCATGCAGCAAAGGCAGTCCCGAAGTGGCAACAAATTAAGTCACCAGACGTGCTCTCAGGTATCGCGATACTGGCGATTGGTTGTAGCATTTCCGTAAGACGAAACGAGCGAACGAGGAGTCGCTGTCGTCGCGGTGCCCCAGCTTCCGAAGCTTCCGTGGGCTGTCAAGCTGGAGAGTTGGAGAGTGGCCCTACAGCCGAACAGACGTCGGACATATCCACCTCCTCTGCTATGCCACGTCGAGATTGCGGAGGCAATAGCGTGACACGAGTGTGACACTGTTGGGCGGAAATCAAGGGACCATGGATCGGGATGCGGTAACCGCACACCAGTTGGAAACCTGTTCCTGCCACCACACCGCGCCATTCCGAATCATCTCCGTCCCAGCTGGGGCGGCTCAGCAATCAAGCTGGAGTCGAAAAAACGACGCGCTTGAACAAAGTCAGTCTGCAGTGCAGACCAACACTCCTGCCAGATAGAGACGATGGAAAGTCAAAATACAATGTTGCCTTTTCTTTCGTTCCCGAGTCAGCTCCTAAAATAGCTACACAAGTTGCCGACTATACTCCGTTTCACCTTATGTTGTACCGCAGAGAAGGCTAGAAGCGCGAGCTAATAGCGTTGGCAGCTTCCTTAAAGGGTAACTGCAAAGGAAAAAAGTTTTTTTTAAACAGCCTAATTGGGACAAGCATGTCACAAAACAATTTATCCGCGAGAAAAAAATTTTTACAGCAATATTTATTGTGTGAGACTGATTCTAGTTTGCAGCAATTTCGTCCATTTTAAATCGCGCGCCACGAAGTTGTGATTATGTGACGTCAATCGTAATAGGTTCTCATTGGCTAAGAGTTTGATTGACAGCTTAGATCTTGGTTGTTAAACCTTTGTTATATGTTGCAATTTCCTTTTGAGTGGCATATTTTTACGATTAAAGAATAACCCATGTGATGAGAGTTATTCTTTACAAAAGGTTTACAAGACGGGCACTTCCGTTTCGATTCATACCAAAACAAACAAAAGCTTTGCCATTCTTTCATGGCCGCCGAAGTCTCTGCTCCCACCCGTCTCTCCTGCCTCGACTAATCGTTTTGCCGAAGTGATCAGTGTTTCGTGCTGACCAAGGTGCTTGAATGAGACTTCTTGAAGTGATGTAGTGTGTGTTTAGCAGCTGTCGCAGGTATTAGTGATAGGAAGCGACGCGGGGTTTTGGCTTTCAGAGCGCGGTTCTTTCGTTTTCCTTTTTGTTTGCTTAGCGTGCTTTTTTTTCTTTTTGCTTGCTGGCGCGTGCAAATGCCGACTTTTCGGAGATGTCAGGTGAGTGATCCCGACAGCCAGCCTTCCAGCAGCCATGTCGCCCCGAAAGGAATGCCATTTGGCTGGAGGCCATCGGGCGTTCGCATAGCGACAAACATGTCCAGTTACGTTCTCGTCATATCGCTCCAAAGGCCGTCGAGATTCGCACCGGTTGCACCTAACGTCCGCGACTAGACACACAAAATAAAAAAAGCACTATGTTCACTACGTAAAAAATGGTCTCAGTCCATGCATGTGTGGGCAGGTACGAAATCTTGGCCAAATTTATTCACACCGCACTATGAGCGCAACACGTCGCTGTGCAAACGCAGTCCAACAACAAGAAGCATAAAAACGTCAGATTTAGGACAACAATTCGGAGTTCATTGTTCAAATAAAACGACGTAATTTTGTTGAAAACGCCCGCAACTGTTTACTCACGGTATGCGTCGGGAATCTTCCACATTTTAGAACGGAACGAAGGAAGATTTACTTTTAAAAACGCTCGCTGCGTCCTCCTGCACCAGTTTGACTGGATCAGCTGACGACGACGGGACTGAACCCCAAAACAACCAATCTGCGCTCTGTGGGTGTCTACTTCCAATCACCGCACCGCACACACCACGAACGTTTCAGTTCTTTGTCGCATCGCCGTGTTGCACCAAACAGAACGAGATCGCCGAAGTCAACGCAGCGCTGTCATGAACGTTGGCTTGTGGTTGCGCACTCACGGACCCTGCGACTCCCTTCGCTCTCCAAGCACACACGACGATTACGAATGTTACTTTCCGTCTTCCGGGAACATCACAGGGGCACTTCTCCGGTCTCGTCTTCGCTATGTGCTCGCAAACCGCGCAGCTTCTCGTTGCAGCTCTATTCTCGTGAACCATCAAACCAAAACAATACCGGCGCCATGTTTAACGTGCGTTGTTGGTTGCCAGATCTCACCGGAAGTCAAGACGCTCAGCTCAGCAGCCAAGTCAACAAAAAAGAGCAAATCCAAGAGTGAGGGGCAGGGCGTAGTTCCTCCGCGGGGGTCGAAAGAGCGGGAATTTCAAACATGGAGAGGTTCTGACTCCGACTAAATTACGTCCTGTGACGTAAATATTGCTAAAAAAATTATTTGTTTCGTGGAACATTTGTTTTGTGACATGCTTGTTCCAATTAGGCTGTTTAAAAAACACTTTTTTTTCTTTGCAGTTACCCTTTAATGCACGAGAGCTTGTGCCGCCAAGATGTGCCCCAGAGCAAGGAGCTCGCGCTTGTAGCCTTTCCTGCGGTACATCATAAGGTGAAACAGAGTACAGTTCCCAACCTGAAGTAATAGCCTATCGGACTCCAAAAGGCGAGTGCAATGGAAATGCTCTCAATTAAAAGACACTGTGCACCCGCTAACGTACCGGCAAAGTGGCATGGTTACTTTCCAAAGATCAGCACCTCATCCCTTCCACAAGCCTGCACAGAGGTCACTAGCTCCGAAGTATGCAGGTGTACGTTGACCAGGTGCTGGCTTTAAAATTTCGGACAGGTTGACACTGTGAACTGGGACTTTTCCTCGGAATGAGAAACAGTCAAACACAGTCACCGATAGGGGATGCCACCGATAATTTTGGAGCTTCGAGGGTTATAAGAGTTCTGCTGCTTGAACAGTAAACGAGAGCCTGTTTAAGCAGCACAACAAAGAGACAGGACGGCGAACGACTCAGGCTGAGCGTTTTTTATGCGGTAAAACGAGCATCTCAATGTCACTAAAGGTTCGGTCCATAGGTAATGGTTAGCCAGATCTGCCAAAAGCAAGGACGCGTCTCCAGAGTTTGTGCCCGAGCCACTGCAAGAAGCCACAAGGTCATTAACCTTTTGCCAACCCCGATTGTGGAGGCTAAAACGTCAAAATAGCACAAATGGATCCCGATGTCCATCAGAACACAACAGCAGCAGTAATGGGATACACAAGATGGTCAATTATGGAGGACATACTTAACCCTTTGACGGTCTTCGTCGTACTTGGGCAGCAGGGATTACACATTTCGAAGTGCCCACTAAATGCAAAACTGTGCACACTATGGGAGATTTGTTCCTGTTGACAACAGGACCAGATGACAAGGACATAAAGTAAGAGACAGCACGAGTGTTACTTTCAACCGACTGTTTGTTGAAACAACACAAACTCAACTTGTCCAGAATTTGTTGTTTTCTAGTTTAGGGGCCACAAGGGCATCTATACTCGTTTCACCTTCCGTCCAGACGCAGCGGATGCTACGAGGAAACGGGACCAATGAAGCAGCGTCAAAAGTGCAAATCACTAGGCTTGTTCTGTTTATGATTGGTTCAGCGATGAAAAAACACAGACAGAACCATTACGAACACCATAATGGTGCCCTTTTGATGCTCTCCGATTCGTCATATAATCTCGTAGCATCGGCTGCGTCTGGACGGAAGGTGAAACGAAGTATAGCACAATGAATAGAAAAATTGCCCGGGGGCGAATTTCTTACAGCGTGTGCTCTCATGCCCTGTCCCGTTTGACCTATGTACGCCTTAGCGCAAGCCATGGTAATTTCATACACGACCGAAGAGGCACAGTCTATGAACTGCTTCGAGTGTTTCTTTTTGCACTTGTCGTCCTCATCTTTTGTTGTTGATTTTGTGGCACAGACCAGACAGCTTTCCTGGGGCAGAGAACACTACCGGCAGATCGAAATGCGATGCCACCCTTTTTAGGTTGTTTGAAACCTTTTGTACGTAAGGTATAACGACGGGTCTCACCTTTTTTCTGCACCTGGGTCCTTCCCCATTATTCTTTTTTCTCTTAATCTTAGAAACAACTGTTTCGGCCACCTCCTGAAGAAAACGATCGGGGTAGCCCGACGATCTCGGGCGTCTCACTTGGTTGGAAAAGCTATTGTTCATGGTTATCATAGCCTACATACACAAGGTTTCACACAACCTAAAAAGGGTGGCATCGCATTTTGATGTGCCGGTGGTGTTTTCGGCCCCGGGAGAGCTGTCTGGTCTCTGCCACAAAATCAACAACAAAAAAGATGAGGGTGATATGTGCAGAAAGAAACACTCAAAGCAGTTCCTAAATTGCACCTCCTCGGTTGTGTATGAAATTCCCATGACTCGTGTACATAGGTTAAACGGGCAGGTGCGTTAATGGCATGGCACGACAGCACGCGCTGTCAGTAAGGAATTCCCTGTCGGGCAATTTGGCTATTCAATGTGGTCGATGCCGTTGTGCCCCTGAACAGGAAAAATGAAAATTCTGGGAAAGGTAAGAAACAAGATCTTGAGAGAATTGTACGAGTTATTCAACATCAGAATGCAAGGGTTATTCAACATCAGTTATTCAATATCAGAATGACAGATGCACAAGTGCCCGGACTGTTCATTTAACAGATAAAGAATTTGAATCCTGCTTAAAAAGCCCAACTGGGTGTATAAATAGCTTGTGTTGTTTCAACAGTCAGTTGAAAGTAGCATTTGTGCTGTGTCTCTTACTTTATGTCTGTCTTGTGGCGCTTTCGTCAAAAGGAATGATGTACCGACTAGCCCATCTCTCACTATTGTTGAGGTGTTGCTATTTGTTATGTCATGGGTGAACTAAACATATTTTCACCTAGTTTCGCATTGCTGGCCTTTTGATAGTTATCAAATTAGAAACTCCGTGCAAGTGATGCTCACTTTGCGTATACCGGCATCTCTGGTAGTGCCAATGGCACCACTGGCTCTTTCAATACAGGTTTTTGAACACTTTACGGAATTAAATTTAGAGGATGAGGGGTTATTATCCTTTGGGGAAGTTCTGTAAAGTAGCTCCGGTTAGGGATCTGAAGCCGCTAGCATGTTGCGGAAGCGAATGCACCGAAATGAGACGAAATGAAAGAAAGGCGACGACTTTTTTCCCTCAATATTTCCCTTTGATGCTTTTAAACCTAAACAGCATGCAAGCACTGTATGTGCTCCCGCTAGATAATAAAAAAAAAACCTGCACATTGACTCTTTCTTTGCCAACAAAACCGGACCATTGGGGAATATCTCTTGGGGAAAAAAACTCGACAGTCAAAGGGTTAAGGGGGACGCTGGTGGTAGCACTGTGTTGCTGAAATAGTATCTCGCTACATGATGCATCCAATTGTTTAAAGCATGAACCCAGGTGGCTTCCTATCAGCTTGCCAAGAAGATGTAGCCAAGTCCACAGACAACTCTAGATGAAATTGTGGCAGCATCGCTGGTGCATGTAATGCTATTCAGCCGGATTTGGATCAGGAGTCTGTGCACGAGACAAAGAATGTCGAACGAAATGCAAGAAAATACACGTGATAGCAGACTATGAGCCAATCATGTAATGACAAGCTAGAAGCAGCAGGTCAGGAGAATTTAAAAAAATCGGTGCAGAGCAATTGCCTCCAATGGGACAATACACATGAAAGCAAACTGCAAACCAATGTAACGGAAGTGAAAACCAACTGGTCACAGCAACAAAAGCTGAACAAGAAATTCCGAAAGCTGTGCAAAGCAGTACCCCAATGTTTCGGCTGAGATACCCTTTTGTGCATGAGACACGACATTCAAATCGTACTATCAGCGCTCTTGAGAAGAGCACTCGTTCATTTAGATTACATACTTTTGGTACAATACGGTCTTCACTCTCTAAACAGGAAATCAATGTTATCAAATCATATTACGAAAGTTAAAGGCACTACATGCGTAGCATTGCAGGAATTTTGTTCTGCATGCATGAATATGTGAGCACTAAAGGTGAAGTCCAAACCAAACGTGTAAGAAACAAAAACGAGGGCACTGGGTCAGATACGGATAAGGAAATCACGACCTGTGCAGTACTTAACACATTTGCGTCTCATGTTAGCATGTAGAACAAGACCTACGGTGTTCGTGACAAACCAAAACAAATCTAAAGACCAGAGCAGATGAACCCGACGTCCGAGGCTGTGGAAGTCACTGTCTTTTTTGGATACAAAGTTTCTTGAAATAACCTTGTTAACTGGTATTTCGGTAGATTTAGAAATTTACAGACCATTTTCGTAAATGAAAACGTGCCAGAGTTTGCTTATTGCTTTGCAACCATTCCGAGCTGTTCCATGGCTTATGACTAAACCCTAGCCAGCTGTTCTTGACACTTGCTGGAAAGTTCAACATTTGAGTCAAATATTTTTTTACGAACTGCTGGGTTTTAATTTTACCAATTGTTGGGCCTTTGATGACCCCACACATGGCTATAACGCACACTACCAGCATATAATTGGGACCGGGTCACATGGTGCTCGTTCTGTGTCAAATCGACATTCCTGAACATTACGGCTGCCCCTTGGCAAGCCAGACGGTGTGCGGCTAGTGAATGTGTGTTGAAAGAAGTTCCACAGGGCTCATTTCCCACCAACGGACGTTTTGTCATACACAGACATTTGAGAGTTCCAGCAAGCCTTTTTCCGGCCTGTTTTCACAACCCGAGTTTGGCTGCCAGGTGTTTCGAATCGTTTAACAGAACCTCAAAGAAACAGGTTTGTCTTTACGGAGCAGCACAAAATGGGGTTACTTAAAAGTTGTCACCGAAGTACAAATAATACAGTTATTCCTAATCACGTCAAAACTTCACAGCCCTTGGGATGCCAGAACAAGCTGTGAAAATAGGCCGGGAAATTGTCTAGCTGGAGTTGCCCATAAAAAACAACAAAAATGTCAGATCAACGCCTTGTGAACAGCTCGTATGGAGCATATACACAGCTTGCATTTTCTCACCAAAATGAATGCAAGTACCACTGTGATCATTGTGGGTCACTGAAACATTTCCATGAACATAAAAACTAATAACCACGTCTATGTCAACCTGTTGTCCTGCGAATATCTCTGCACACAAAAAGCACAACGTAAAAAAAAAAAGAAAAAAAGAAATTAGTTATTCAGTATTATCTCGAAAATGGTCCCTTATGGCAAGCTTAGTGACGAAATCATGCTTGGGAGTTCGTGGGAAGTTTTCACATTCTGCCCCGTGTAGTTATTCACGTCAAAACACTCCTTGTATTTGACACGACGGCGAAAGCTATCGTGTCAAAACTTTCAACCCGACGGTTCCCACTTTCCATGGCCACCACTGCCTGCCTCGGGCGGTTGTGGGCTAGGGCTCGTGCAAACGACACTAATTTCAAGCCCGCATTCGCGTAGAGAATCGAAGGAATTCGGTAAACGAGACCGGAACTAACGTAGGCACGTAGCAACACACATTTCACGCGCTCCGAAACGCCCGACCGGTGCCACGAAGTCAGGACAGCGAGCTCGTAGTTTCATTGAATTCCCCTACGTTAGGCTAAGGTCTCTCGGCGGATTTAGCTGTCGCTTTCCCTCGCCTGCGCAGGGTTCGATTCGTTACTGGTCAAAGCAATACCCCAAAAATAGGAAACCAACTGAAAATATTGGGGTTTTTTAAAGTCACGAACGTCGCTACCCCCACCCCCATCCCCAGACGAAACCGTAGAGAAAAAAAAAGTGAAGAGAAAAGGAACCGTTCAGGCCTCTAATTGGGCTCTAGCTGGTGTCTGACTAACGCAGGCACCGGTGAAAGAAAATGCATTAAAACCTAACTCTTCGACAGGGCCGAAAGTTGAGGGCTAGAACGTCGGGTCTTGTTGGCGTGTAGGCTGCAAATGCAGAGGGGAGGGCGCATGAAGAAAAAAAAAGCAACACGTTTTCGCCTTAGGCTTAACGAAGGGGTCGAAAAAGGTCTCACGGCGTCTTTGGGGTCTTTGCTGCGTGGGCGGACGCCGAGAGGTCCTCACCGCAGGTCGAGGAAGCCGCGAACGTACCGGTGTTAGGGCCCGAACGAGCCAAAGGTATCGAACAGAAGGCAGGCCAACGCTACTTACACGCTCAAGATGGCACGGCTGGTTGTTGAACAGAGCAGCGCAAGAAACTGAGAGCAACAAAAAAGAGATGGCGCTGCTGTGGGACGACGGGAAATGCGTGCGAGAATTCGGCCGCGCCGCAGTGGACGCAACTGTGCCGAACCTCCCGGGAAAGCCGGAAGTCTGGAGGAATTTTGTGAAACACGGGACAAGAAGTATTTGTTATATTTCGTGAAATAACACAATTTCCTGCATCTACTCAGGTGAGCTTGGGCTAATATGGTTGAGGCAGTCAATATCTATCGCTTTGTTATATTAAATACTTCGATATCGCGCAGTGAAGGCCACGGGTAACGGCCGATCTTACAGCAGAACCTTTAATCTGTAAGTTCGTTTTCAGAATAACCATAATGTGTGTGTGCATACATCATTCATCTAATTTAATTTAGTCAACCGCAATGAGAAAAAAAATGTAGTTTACAGTTAATAGGTAGCATTCTTCTGCAAGTTTCGGTTTCGGTTTTGGTTTCGTAGGTGGTGCGTGCCAGTGTACATTCGTGATCACGAACTACAATTCCCTTTATTAAAACGGATTATAGTTCCCTTCCAACAAATTAAGATAATAATGAACACCCTCGACAGGTAGGTGCAGAACGTTTGGTGGGTATTTTCATCTCAAGTCATGCAGAAAAGAAAATTTAGAGCGTTTAAATATCTTTTTTTTTTTTAAACTACGGTTCTTGAGTTGAAAACGAGTCCCTCAGAGTGTCGGCATCATACTCTTCCATTTTCGGTGGACGCCAACCTCTTGAAGCTCAGTGCAGAGTGGACGCAAGGGCGATAGCTGCAGTTCGAAAAATGAGACTTCCGGAGCTTGACATACGGCGTCAGAGAGCTGTAGGGATAGCGTTTTGCTATGTCACGGACAGTTTTTCACATTTCTGGAGGTTGCAAACCCGTTTCCCTCGATTCTAGATAAAGCTTAAAATGACTGGCAGGGAAACCAGGTTGTTAAGCACAAAAATGGCTTCAAGACATCCGACCACAAATGTTTACAAGTGTTTTTCACCGCAAAAATAAACTACGCTTCTTTGAACGCTCATTCTCCGCTCAAATGTATCTCTAACGGTCCGAACCAGACGGGAAAGTTTCAGAACTAACCGCTATCTTACTCGAAAGTTACGACTGATTTTCTGATAATTTCAATGGGAAAATGGCAGCTGACGGACCACTCGAATACAGGAGCTGAGTAGAACC
Source organism: Ixodes ricinus (assembly GCA_037355805.1). Taxonomy (NCBI): domain Eukaryota; kingdom Metazoa; phylum Arthropoda; class Arachnida; order Ixodida; family Ixodidae; genus Ixodes; species Ixodes ricinus. The sequence goes on from JAZHYW010036236.1 coordinate 169,905, forward strand.
AGTCGCCAAAAACGGGCCCCTTTTTCCCATTGAAATAAAGTGCAACTTCTGTTTGAGTTAACGGTTAGTTCTCATAATTTGGCATGTGGTTCGAATCGCTAGCGCCGTATTTGGGCGTACAATGAGCATTCGGAATTCTGAAACCTTGTAGATCTCTCCAGTGAAATGGGGAGGGGAAAAAAATACCCATTCGAAACAACCCAAAAACCGCCACTGATACATGGCTTAGACTGACGCCACGTCAGCTGCCATTATGGTGGCCCCTTGTTGCCGAGCCATGACTCGGAGCGAATCTTCCGCAACATATATTTCGCACCACCAAGTTTTTTTGTTTTTTTTGGCGAGAACAAGTAGCAATGAGACCACCAGCAGGGTGCGATAACGTCACGGGCCAGCCGTTTACATTGATCGCGTGATTTCCCAAACACCAAGGGATATATACATGGGTGAAATCTTTTTAGAGCGCAACTCTTAGCCGCCTGCCTCCGGGTTTCGCGGCGTCGTCGTTGGCGTAAACGCCCCGCCAAATTTAGCGGGAAATTTAATTGGTGCTGAGGTCACTTGACGTCAATCTTCCCGCTAAACCTAACGGAGAAACTGAATTGGTTCATGGGCGACGTGACACGAAGTCATGCGACTTCATTTTCCCCGCTAAATATAGCGGGAAAACTGCGCCTTTGGGGAGGTAAAGGGCGGTCCAATCCGAACCGGAAAACGGCGTGCGGTGAATTCCAAAAACCGGAACAAGCTTTTTCTTTTCTGACTTTTTGTTTACCTTTTGGGGCTTGTTGCGGATCGAGTGTGTGCAGTTCAGTTGTGTTTGGACGACGCTGCCACTGCCAGCGAACCAGCGACGGGGAGAGGGGGAAGAGGGGAAGGGAAAGGGGGTTGAGGGAGTTGTATGTTGGGCTGGCTCAGCGGGGGACGCAAATTCGCGCAGTAGTGGACTCCACGGGAAAGAAAGGAAGAAGAATCCCCTTTTTTGGGTTTTTTTGAGTGACTTCGAGGGGGAGAATACAACAAAAGCGATTACACCCTGTTAGAGTCAGTTACAGATGGTAAAGTTGGCGAGGGAAAGGAAAGCCGGGTAGGAGGAAGCAGATGGAAGGCTGGAGAGGAAATCGTCTGCTTCCTCTCTTCAGCCTTCCTTTCCATCGCCAATTTTCTTAACGTGTAACCGTTTTATCGTGGGTAGCGCCATTTTGAGAGCGAGAGAGAAAAGGCGAAAGGGCTACCGGCGCTTTCCCCAATTCTGGATGTGTAGAAAGAGTGAGAGTCCCGGATGAGAGGCTTGGCCGGTGTTGGCTGTATGCAGTGCCCCAACTTCGTTCGCGCTTTCTTCTTTGTTTCAAACTCTCAAACTTAATTAGAGCCGTGGTCTTCGATGGCGACAGTTCCCTGGTCATCGGGACACCATTGCTGGGTGATAGGGTGCACGAATAACGACAGAAAGCATTGAATACTGTCCGAGGACCTATGTAGCTTGCATGGAATCCGGCAAGGCGAGTGCGGCTGCAATGTTTTTAAGCTCCATCGCTTTCCGCATGACTGGAAATGATGAACCATTCATCAATTTTTGCTTGCAATAGGCCTATTTCAACGTAGCCGTTTTTAGTAATCAACAAGCGATACACGAAACGGGAACCTCAATTAACTTTTGTAAACACCCGGGGAGCTGCTACAGATCGTTTTGCCGCGCTCCTTTTATCTTGCGTGTCCGTGTTCTTATATTTCCTTGTGGATGAACGACGAAGACGTTCTAGATGTACTTATATCGAACCGCAGAAAGCCTCAAAGCAGCCACAAATTATTTTACTATTTGATGCAATATTTTGAGTACTAACCTCCAATTTCTATCTCTGGTACGTTCGCTGCCGCTGTTCCCTCCGTCGCCGGACTGGCGGATTCCATGACTTGAACAAGGAAACGTGCACTCTGGACTCGAAAACGCAGATCGCAACACACGAGACGTACCCTGCAGCGACTATTCAGCGCTTCAAAGCGCCCAATCAACGGAAACGACCCACCAGCGGCACTCCAAGGAGCACTTTTGCCGGCTCTCTGGTATCGCGCAGGAGATAGCGATTCAGGAAAACCGATAGAACTACCTTTTCAACAATTTCTAGACTCACCCGGCGGCGGAAACGAGCCTTCAACTAAGTGTTGTAGATGATAAAATAGAGTCAGTCACCACTGCAAATTATCAATATTAAGATAAATTCAGTTACAAAATTTTACAAGCTGAAACAGCAATTAATACGAGAAAATTTGCAAGCACCTTGCGAGCGTACCCCATGTTCCTCGGCGGTACAGCGTTCGGTGCGGGCTCCATTCACAAAATGTTCCGAGCACAGTCGAGAGGATGGCGTTGAGGAAACGTCTTTTCGGTTTACGGACGCAATCCACTGCCGCCGAGACCGGGGTCATGTGGAAAGCGATGGAGCTTAAAGACATTGCAGCCGCTCTCGCCTTGCCGGATTCCTTGCAAAGAAGTCCTCGGACAGTATTCGACGCTCTCTGTCGATATTCTTGCACCCTACGACCGAGCAATGATGTCCCGATGACCGGGGAACTGTTGCCATCGAAGCCCGTGGCTCTAATTAAGTTTTCGAGCTTTTGCGAAACACCCAACACCGGCCAAGCCTCTCATCCGGGACTTTCACTCCTTGTACCCAACCAGAAAGGGGGAAAGCACAGGTAGCCCTTTCCCTTTTCTCTCTCGCCCTCTTTCAATAAAACGGTCTGTACACCGCAGTAGTAGACTTTCTGCGTCACCCAGAGTGCATGTAATTAGCGCTCTACAGCCAGTAATATTGCAGCATTAACCGATAAGAGCGCTGAAAAACGAATCGCGAAGCAAGATGCTTGTACGAAATAAGCCTCAGCCGTCAGTGACTATAGACCGTTTTATCGTGGGTAGCGCCATTTTGAGAGCGAGAGAGAAAAGGGGAAAGGGGTAGCGGCGCTTTCCTCCTTTCTGGCTGTGTAGAAAGAGTGAAAGTCCCGGATGAGAGGCTTGGCCGGTGTTGGGTGTCTGCCGTGCCCCAACTTCGTTCGCGCTTTCTTTTCTGTTTTAAACTCGCAAACTTAATTAGAGCCGTGGTCTTTGATGGTGAGAGTTCCCCGGTCATCGGGACACCATTGCTCGGTGATAGGGTGCACGAATAAGGACAGAAAGCGCCGAATACTGTCCGAGGACCTATGTAGCTTGCATGGAATCCGGCAAGGCGAGTGCGGCTGCAATGTTTCTAAGCTCCATCGCTTTCCGTATGACTGGAAATGATGAGCCATTCATCAATTTTTGCTTGCAATGGGCCTGTTTCAACGTAGCCGTTTAGTAGTAATCAACAAGCGATACACGAAACGAGAACCTCAATTAACTTTTGTAAACACCCGGAGCTGCTACAGATCGTTTTGCCGCGCTGCTTTTATCTTGCGTGTCCGTATTCCTATATTTCCTTGTGGATGAACGACGAAGACGTTCAAGATGTACTTATATCGAACCGCCGAAAACCTCAAGGCAGCCACGAATTATTTTACTATTTGATGCAATATTTTGAGTACCAACCTCCAATTTCTATCGCTGACACGTTCGCTGCCGCTGTTCTCCCCGTCGCCGCACTGGCGGATGCCATTACTCGAACAAAGAAACGTGCCCACTGGGCTCGAAAACGCAGATCGCAACACACGAGACGTACCCTGCAGCGACTATCCAGCGCTTCAAAGCGCCCAATCAACGGAAACAACCCACCAGCGCCACTCCAAGGAGCGCTTTTGCCGGCTCTCTGGTATCGCGCAGGAGATCGCGATTCAGGAAAACCGATAGAACTACCTTTTCAACAATTTATAGCCTCACCCGGTGGCGGAAATGAGCCTTCAACTAAGTGTTGTAGATGATAAAATTGAGTCAGTCACCACTGCAAATTATTAATATTAAGACAAATTCAGTTACAAAATTTTACAAGCTGAAACAGCAATTATCACGAGAAAACTGGCACGCACCTTGCGAGCGTACCCCATGTTCATCGGCGGTACAGCATTCGGTGCGCGCTCCATTCACAAAATGTTCCGAGCACAGTCGAGAGGATGGCGTTGAGGAAACGCTTTTCGGTTTACGGACGAAATCCACTGCCGCCGAGACCGGGGTCATGTGGAAAGCGATGGACCTTAAAGACATTGCAGCCGCTCTCGCCTTGCCGGATTCCGTGCAAGCTACGTAGGTCCTCGGACAGTGTTCGACGCTTTCTGTCGTTATTCGTGCACCCTACGACCGAGCAATGGTGTCCCGATGACCGGGGAACTGTCGCCATCGAAGCCCGTGGCTCTAATTAAGTTTGCGAGTCTAATACAGAAAAGAAAGCGCGAACGAAGTTGGGGCACAGCAGACACCCAACACCGGCCAAGCCTCTCATCCGGGACTTTCACTCTTTCTACACAATCAGAAAGGAGGAAAGCGCCGGTAGCCCTTTCCCTTTTCTCTCTCGCCCTCTTTCAGTAAACTCATCTCTGTGACGTCACGGCGCGGTGGTGGCGCGTCGGTCGCACTTCCGGTCTGGGGCTGTGGGCAGAAGTCCCCATGCCAGACGTGTATTCCTGCGTTGTTTTGAAAGGAACCAGACAAAAACCTGCCTTCTCGTCAAAACGCCGCGACTGGGGCCGTACCAAAAGTGTCGAGAAAGGTTTGAAGGTCAGTTTTCACGTGCTCGGTTCGTCCGAGAATCTGGATATGTGCCGTGAAAAGGGAAAAGCAGACGCCGTCGGACAACGATTGCTTGGGCGGGAAGCACCTTGGGTTGAATTCACGGATACTTGTGGTCGTCAGATTTATTTGTTTTGTTCCAACATGAACGCCAGAACACCGTCAAGTTGTGCGGACCACCTGCGGACTACGTTCAGTGCGTCTTCAAGTTCAAACGGCCGCCTGATTGTTCGAACTGTCGTCTGCTCTTTCAAACGTTTCTGCTTGTCGTCTGCTCTCTTAGACGACGCCGGTCCGTAGACCAAATGTATGCCCGGTACTTGCGATAAGAAGTAAGTGCAGGCCTCAAAAGACTTAAATTTGAAGGTTGGTAAGCAGGCTCGATGTAAACAGTAGATACAAGGAGATGTTGATCATTGTTACCAGTGACCATCACCGACTTGTTAGGCCTAATTCAGTTGGTCCGATTCTGCTTGCGATTTTCAGTATCGACGTCGGCCATCTCAGCTACGGTTCACGCTTTTGCAGCCCGAGCGGCGTCGCGACTGAAAATTCCGAGCGAAATCTCATCATGCGAATCAGGCTTTAGCGTACATTCTGCGGCGTCCACGCGGAATGAATCGCCACATGTCACATTATTCAAGCGAAGTTTTGCGGTGTAACGAGCCTCGGTAATTTCGCTGACGCCGCTCAAGATAGTCAGACATCGCCAGGAAGACGTAGAACCAACAATTCGAACGCGAAAAAGGGCAGGGGACTCACACTGACGCCGACAACATCGCATTTCAATGGTGTGTTTATGGGCGACGGCGCGCTTCTTGCCCACACCCCTATCGCGCATGCGCGGCGCCGGTGGCGTCCGCTAGGGGCGCTCCGGGCGCTCCGGTTTGTTTGTAAACATGAGTTGGTGTATAAAGGTTTTTTTTTTTTTTTTTACAGCGGAGTTGTTAAGGTTAGTTTTCCCAGGATCGTATCCCCCGCAAAGAAATGTCAACACAAAACTCTGGTTGCCGAGGTCGCTCATAGATGGCGGTAGCTTTCCATAGTGTTTAGTGTTCCTGTTGTGTTTGCCGGTTGTCCGCTTGCCGCCGTCACTTATAGATGGCGCAACCTTTCGATCCTTTCCACTCTGGCTTGTCGACTTGCGGCCGGCCATTACTTCCTTCTCACCATAGTACAGCTTCGCTGTTCTTCCTTCTTCACCAAAGTGGAAAGGCTAAAAGTTTTTTCTTTTGTTTTGTTTTTACAGATTTATTTTTAAAAATTTCTAGCACACCTAAGCACTTCTTAAGAGCTGTGAATGCGAAAGCATGAATGTCGTTCTTTCGCTTCCTCAGTTCATCTGCGGCATGCTGGCGTGGACGGCCACGTTTCGCTAATGCCGATGTTGCGGCCGACGGCCGAGTGCGCGCTTTCGTGAACTGACCGCGCCGCGCTGAGCTCGGCCGTGCAGCCCCTCCGGAGTCTGCCGTTCGCTCTGCGGCAGCCGCTTCTTTTCCCGCCGCCGGGCCGCTGCGCCGCCATGGACAGGGATTCTTTGGTGGCGCTCCTTTGGAACTACTCCGCGCGAGAGCCAATGGGAGCCTCGTTCCTTGAAATTATGACGCGCGCCAGCCAATGGAAGCCTATCCATCAGATATCTGCTACAGACGACAGGCTTCGCTCCATTGGGACCGGGAAGGTGCCATTTGGCGCGGCTTCAAAAACTGGTAACGCCGGTTCGCTCCATGGGACAGTTAATGCATTCGCATTAAAAATGAACAGGGGCAGCTACTCTAATGCGACTCGCGCGGGTGACTTTTTAGGCCAGGCGGACCTAATATAGGTGGCTACTCGTCACGGTAAGTCGGATGAGGAACTGGCAATGCGATGTGAAAACGCTGATGATAAGAGACGGAAAAAGCGCGTGGAGGCGCGCGTTTTCCACCACCAGCCTAAAGTCACTGGATCCTGGGAAAGTAGCGTCATTGCCTTCCCTACCTGCTAGCCGGACACAAACGGATACTAACATACAGACGACCCAAACCTCGTAAGGCGATTGGCTAATCAGTTTACGTTGCCATGGAAATCGCCATCTTGGTCCATTTAAATCTTCGAAGCTTCCAGGGGGTCGTTCTAAACCAGTAGCGCCAAGATCACCATGGAGCACCATCGTACTGGAAGCGTTCTTCGCCAATATTAGAGTCTTTGGCACTTTGCATGCGATCAACTTATTAATCATGGCCATCTCCATGGATCTCTTACAATTATATTGTTCTTCTACCGTATTTCAAGACAGTAAACTTATTTTTCAGTGCCTCCAAGCACCGACATAGCGCGTGGTGGTGGTACGAAGGTGAACGCTTTTTCGCCGGTGTGTGGTTAGCAAAATCTTGGTGTACAAAAACGACTCGCTAAAGCTACCCGTCACCAGCGAATCTGGGTCGGCTCACCAAGAACGGGGGGGTCAAGGAGAAATCGCTCATTTCACGGACCAAGATGGCGACCACACGGGGAGCTTGGCGTTACTTACCAGCCTTGCCTCTTGTAAAAGCGGAAACTTTCAGCTGCCCACCGCATTTCCCAAACGCTCCAAGTCTTTTTTTTATAATTTACTTAATTAGCAGTTTTAGATCACTTAAGCCAGGTTGTACTTGGAACCACACGCCTATTTTTACTAATTAAAATTTAATTGACAGATTTTAAGTGATTATATGAGTTATAATGCCCGGTGCATAAATTGCACGCGAGTGCTGCAACAGCGTTATGCTGGAACCTCGCGCCCTCACTGATTGAACACGAGTTTTAAGACGGAAACGCATGTGCGAAGAACCGTGTGAAATTCCCACACTGTCTTTGTTAAAAGAACCGCGGTCTCGTTTATATTGCACAGGACTCTTAAATATGATTTTAACGAAACCCTATCTTCTAGTTACGTTCTGTTCACACCACAGCTTTTCAAAGCCGCCATGAAACGATTTTCGCATGTTCCAAAGTTTAGCGCGAATTTCGTTGTTTTTTTTATACTCGTGTTCCACTGGGACACATGTGTGAAAAATCAACGGATAATCGCCCAAATTTTGAAACTCTCACATTTTTGTTTTAGAAAAACAAAGAACGAACTGATATAGCACGGAGATTTATAGGTATGCTTTTAACAAAACCATCTTTTATATTTACATGCAGTAAATATCCTGGCTGCTCAAAAATGGCATGACAAGAAGTTTCGCATGTTCCGAATTCCATGCGATCTTCGGTTGATTTTTCGCACATGTCTTCCAGCCTTTAGGCCGTCCTCAGAAAACGACTGTGCAAAAAAAGAATAGGCGCGATTTTTAGTTTTGTGCGGCACAAAAGCCACCAGACAAGACTCGCTACTTCCTGCTGTGAAGGGATGTTGTTTTCAACCCGAGCGACGTTGACAGTGTGATTGCAATATCACTCTCAAGACGACGGGTGCGCAATGCGATTGATCAAAAATTGCACCATGTGAAACGACCTTCACCACAACTTTGACGCAGCCCCGTGTTCATTCTGTGTTTCGCGATGGCCTCTTAGACGGGACGTGGAAACTTTAGTAGTGCGGCCTTGTTATCTGAGGTGTGAAACCCTCACGCATGGAACGGCGGCAAAGAAAATGAGAAACAGCAAAAGATCGGCGATGCAAGAAAATGTGAAGTGTTTTATTAGTGCTTGATTAATGCACCGTGGACAGAACATTCCACTTGGATTGCATTTGTGACCGGCGCTCAAACAAGACGTCACTGAATATTTTGAACGTGTGACGATGAACCAGTACAGCAAAATGCTGACAGTTTTCAGAGGCGTCGGAACCATTTGAAAAAAAAATGGCAAAGAAAAGGGTGGGGGGTAGATTTTTATTTCCCTCCCACGTATTATTTACTTAAAATGTTTAAAAAATCTGGGGGAGGGGGGGGGGCGACGCCCGCTCCCTGTTATGGCGCCACTGAGTGTTCTATTTTTATTTGGACGATTTGTAAGTTTCCTATAAATTTCAATGAACGACTAGGCATTTTGGTTCACAGTTGCGGGTGTAGGGCGTTAGTACTCTTCACAGCAGTGACCATCTACTGAGGAAACCTACAGATGAAAGTAAACATTTTACCACGTCCCTGCGCTTTACATAAAGCCCAAAGACCGCTAGTTTACACCTCGGTGTTCCACGAGATGTGGAAAAAGAATTCGGAAATACTATGTCCCAGCATTCTTTAGCGACACTCACCTCAGTGTTTAAATGCGAATTCCAAATACGGCTGAAGCGGGCTTTGAGATGCATTACCATATAATTGAAAAGCGTTTTCTTTATTATATTTGGTACTACGGATTCTTATTCGCGGATCTTGTTTTGTGCTTCGTTCGGCTGACTGCCAGGCAAGCCGGATAAGGCTTGGCGGGTCTGGTTTTGTATCTGTTTACTCTGACATGCAATACATTATCATTATTATTTTGATTATTGTTATTATTATTCATATTATTATTATTACTTTAGAGATATATTTCTAATTGGGTTTAAATATTTTATTTTTAAGCTGGCATCATTTTTTTGTTTTGTTAACGAAGCATTTTTTTATTGATGACTTCGCAGCATCTTCGACAATTACCGAAATAAACTGGATTTATTTTGGTTGTTTTATTCCGGTTTGGAAATCTCACTGTCAAAATCGGAAACAAGTTATAAAACTCCCAAAACCGGAACAAAATTATTTCCGGGGTTTTTGTAAAACGTTCCGATAACCCCGATAACTATACTCGATACTGCACCGACGTCTTTTGCGCATGCAGCGCCCGTTTATCGGGTGCTGTTGTCGGGCGTCTTTATCGGGTGTCTCTTATTAGAGGTAGCGGAACATTTCACTAATCCGCCCTATTGATTTCGGTTCCCGTAAACGTAACCGAACCGTTAAAGTTTTCGGTCTGATTCCTACTCACATTGCCTTCACTCACCAGGATCGACGAATAATAATAGAGAATGATGAAAATAATCCCGGAGAAGGGGAACAAGAGGGACAAAGGACAAACACATATCTCCATACACAGCTATGACAGTGCGACCGAAAAATCGTGGTCTGGGTATCGGAACCCGGGACCTCTCCATTACAGGTGGAGAGGTCCCGGGTTCGGATACCCGGACCAGGCGGATTTTTTCGGTCGCGCACCAGTCACCTAGCTGTGTATGGAGATATGTGTTTGTCCTTTGTCCCTCTTGTTCCCCTTCTCCAGGGATTATTTTCATCATTCTTGTCCAGCTCGCTTGCACCTTTGCATTTAATTGCATTATAATAATAATAGAGAGTTTTAGTAGATCGTTCCGATACCTCCGATACCCCCGATAACGATACTATTTGTGTAAGCGCAAAGGCGGAGGCAGAGTATCGGGTATCGTTATCGGAGTCATCGGAACGATCTACTAAAACTCTCTATTGCTATTGTGGTTCATTTATACAGTAATATCGGCCTCGTTTGAGCCTATACCGTAAATTAAGGAGAGCACGCTCGCTTCGGGGCATGCTCTGATTTATTTACTGTCAGGAAATTTTCTCCGTGTGTTTTTGCATTTAACACTGCCTATGCTGGAATGTATTTTCCATCGCTTATTTTTGTTTTATTACTAGATATAGAGTGCGATGAGAAAGGTTGTTTTTTACGAGATCATCATCCGCATCTTCAACATTTTGAGAAACGGGCAGGAAGTTCTGTAGCCTTGGGATAAAAAAAGAAAAAAAAAACAACGCATAAACATACCAGTTTCTAAATTTTACTTTTAAGTTACTAGATTTGAAGGTACGATGGTACGATGATAAAAGCTCAAACATCCCAAAGCTTACGATATTGCATGGAGACAAAAACATTGACTTATCATGAAATAACGATTGTCGCGCAAAATGAAAAAAAGAAGATTCCTGAAGCACAATTATTATTAACGGATTGTAGAAAATTAAAAGGCATGGCTACAATTGGAAATGTAATATTGTTACGAATAAAAATAGGAAATGAATGCGAAACTTAATATAAACATCTAATGAGCCGTACTTGAGACAACCTAAAACAGAAGGTATCGACGCTCCTGCGTCGGCGACGTGGAAGGGTGACTCCTCGACGCAGCGCGTCACCGCTGCATTTATATTCACAGTACGTTCAGGAATTTTCGGAACCAGAACATTCGATGAGAGCCGAGAATGGGCTGGAGCCTTCCAGAAGAGAACGGAATTATAAAAAGAGGATTCGAACAAAGGATTTGAACGCTGGGGTTGGAACCCTGCTCCTCTTCGCGTGGGAGCCTCGTGCGTTGGCACCCTGACACGCACGCGGAAAATATTTACATTGATTGTAAGGGCAGACATTTGGCATTCAAATGAACGCGAGTGTGCAACTATACAAATTATGAGGTTTTGAGATGTAACACCTTCTCGCGGAAATTCTCCTGAAATGTAAACATTGTTTTAAGGTTTTGTTCATGTCTACTACACAAACACAAAAAAACGTCTGCGAGTTCTCCTTTTCGCAGAACACGAGAAAATGAACTACGAGCGAAAAGTTGGAGGATTCCGCAGTATGACAGAACTAAAAATACTAGACAAAAAAAAAAGAAGATGTGCGTAGGTACAAAAGCAAGTGAAATCCCGTTCAATAACACTGTACATTTCCCTCTCTTTTTGGTCTAATAGTATTCTGAGGATCGTCATTCGTTGGGGTCCTTCTGTTGTGTTCGCCTTGATTAGTTGACTCGTGTACAGCAAAAAAGTAACCTCACAGACCTCTTTTTATTTTTTAGTGTGTAGCTTGTGCGAAACGCCTTTCTGAGAGATCCTGAGTCATATAGGCAATCAGCGTGTTCTCATGCTTGGAGACCTTGACTCGTCTGGATGAGGATGACGGTGTACGTGATGATTGTGCTCCCCATCTGCAAGAGAAAAAAACACACACACACAGGCATTACTCTTAGGAACAGCCGAAGAAACACAGGGCGTGGCTTATGATGCTTGCACGCCCCTGCGTTTCTTACGATGACAGTTGAAATAGAAGTACCGATAACATAGCAACCAGACTATTGGCGAGCGGTTCAGACAACTTCGTTTAGAAATTTTAATTGAACAACGTACGTTTATTCATACCCGAATCGTGAACATTCACAGTAGGATCAATGTAAGCATTGGTCGTGTACAGCCTTTGTCAAAAGTGGAGAGTCCACCACGCGCTTAAGGAGGATCGGGATCAGTCCTGTGCGGCGGCGCTGCTATCGTCGACGCTCGCTCAATTGAAAGGACTTTGAGAGTAAAGGGCGATTCGCACACTTGCATAGAGTCCGACAGAGCGCAACTGCAACGGCTTGCGACGTACGGGTTGCTGTGGCAACATCAGTGTCGGCTCACAGGTCGGCATTTTAGAGCCCCTTCATTCACCATCACATCACGAACAAAATCACGTCTCCAAATTCATTCGCATTCACATCACAAGGTACTCCGACCTCCCAAAGTCACGGCCCTTCACATCCCGGCGTTCAACCGCGCCAAAACTTCATCCCCTTCACATCACGGCTTTCAAACTCCGCCGAGAATTCATCCCCATCACATCACCGCCTCCTCCGAATTCACGGAGTCATTCACCATCACATCACCAATTCACGAAGTCATTCACCATCACCACGAATTCATCGGAATTCACCATCACATCATGAATTCATCCGAATTCACCATCACTTCACGAATTCATCCGAATTCACCATCACTTCACGAAGTCATCCGAATTCACCATCACATCATGAATTCATCCGAATTCACCATCACATCACGAATTCATCCGAATTCACCATCACTTCACGAATTGATCCGAATTCACCATCACTTCACGAAGTTATTCACCATCACGGTCCAACACGAATTCACCGGAATTCACCATCACATCATGAATTCCGCATAATTCACGAAGTCATTCAGGTTCATTCTGACTAAATTCGACTTCACGGCTGGTAGCCCTTCACGAGTTCGCAGTTCTTGCGGAATAGGACTGTGGCGCCTTTTTGTGTCAGCCACTTGAAACCAGGACCTGACTCCGTCGGGGAAGTGGGGTATTTCGAGTGCGCGAAACGCAAAGCACATTGATAGAGCGCCAACCCAGCCAATGCCGCGCTACGATCGTGTCACGTGAATGTGCTCCGTGCGCCGCCGCGCGGAACCGGCAGGTCACGTGATATGGTCTCGGCGCCGGATTAGGTGCACCTGCTCGTGACGTCGGCTTCGGCTTCGTCTCTTTTGAAACGATACATGGCTGCGCCGCGTAGACGAAGCGGCGCCTGCTGCTACTAGTGCCCGCCGCCTTGGCACCGGCTCGCTGCCCCTCGTAGTCGTATGTGAGAGCAGTGTTGGAACTAATGCGTTACAAGTAACGACGTTACTGGTAACGCGTTAGTTTCTTGACTAACGTACTAACGTACTCGTTAGAATCCCAAATGACTAACGAGTAAAGTAATGTCGTTATTATTTTAGGGAATCTCCTATGAAATTACGTTACCCGTTACTCGTTACTTTTGATTAAAAATGGCCGCATGATTGTTTGAAAACTAAATAATTTTTATTCTGCACACTACGTAAAAGTGACAAAAAAACCCAACAAAGCTATGTATAAGCGGCGTCATTTCAAACTCCTCCGGAAGACACTTTTAACGTTCCCACGACTGGGCCCAAAAGGCGTGAGATTATCGCTGCCCGGAACCCCTAAGCGTCCTTGCTAAGATCACCGTCGCCGTACCCTGAGCAGCCGTCTCGCTGGAAAGAGACATCCGTTCAGAAGACAACAGTCTGCCGCTGAGTGCAGACAATGCACTCGAGTGTCAAAGAGACCCCAAAAATATTTTTAATTGAAAATTTTCATTTTCAATTTAAAATTGCTGGGCAGCGCACAAGCCAAACGCCGCAGAGATCATTTGTCCATCTGCACCAAGATGGAAGCACAAGGTCGGCAAGAAGCTTACAGATTAGCGAGGAACTGCTCAGGCAGGCACGTAGCCAGGGGGCGGCCCATGGGGCCCGGGCCACCCCTGAAATCTTCCATTTTGCTGGGACCTCCCTCTCTCCCCCCCCCCCCCCCCGAAACAAAATCCTGGCTACGTGCCTGCGCTCAGGACAACGGTGACATTGAATGTTACCTGTCAAATCATCTGTCAAAGCAAACGCCCGCCGCCCCTGCTCCCTCCTCCTTTGAAATTGCCACCACTAACTACCGCGGCCGCGCATCTCTCAGATCCAGAACAAAAACGAGGGTGAAAAAAACTAAACAAACAACAAATCAGCAGAGGAGGCTGCAACGGCACTGGGTAGTCTGGAAATATGATAGTTCACGGTATTACTTCCCATCACGAACTTATCAAGTTCACGAGCCACTCACATCACAAATTCATCGTGTTCACGAGCCATTCACCATCACGTCACGAATTCATTGAGTCATTCACATCACAATGAATTCTATTCAATTCACGAAGTCATTCACAATCACAACACATCATGAGTTCATTCAAATTCACGAAGTCATTCACCATCACATCACGACTTCATTCAACATCACATCACGAATTCATTCAAATTCACGAAGTCATTCACCATCACATCACGACTTCATTCAACTCATTCACCATCACATCACGAATTCATTCAAATTCACGAAGTCATTCACCATCACATCACGAATTCATTCAAATTCACGAATTCATTCACCATCACATCACAAATTCATTCAAATTCACAAAGTCATTCACCATCACATCATGATTTTTTTCAATTTCAAGAATTCATTCAGAGGCATTCAGATTCACGCCGTGAATGTGAATGAAGGTGAATGAGCGAGTTCGCTGAATGAATCTGCCGAGTATGGTCGGCTCCAATAAAACCGGCTCTAGCCCGGTTGGTTGGAGCCGATGCGGCTGTCGTCTGCGTAGCGACCCGTCCGTTCGAGTCGAACTCGTCAGCATTCACGCAGGTGTGCGAAGAAACCTATGCGGAGGGCGAGTTCGCTCTGCTTCTCGCGCAGGGGGTAGCGGTGGTGGAAGCCAGAGCGCTTGCTCTGATTGGCTGATCGCGGTCCCATATCTGAGCGTCGTCTGCTCCTTTGCAACGTCGTCTGCTCGCAACGTCGTCTGCAAGTCTGTCTTACCTCTCCTGCGACTTTTGCAAGTGGAGAGGCCAGATTCGGCGAAACTATCTTACGCCAAAATGGTCGCAAGACGAAACTGCCGCGAGCGTCACCCGTATTCACGAAACTTCGAAATTCTCGTAAGCTCTGCGCAGGTTACGACAAAATCCTACGACGGCTCCGAAGCTACCTGCGCACTTGTTACGATCAAACCAGCATGGCACGACAGCGTCGCGGTCGCGACGACCAACGGACGTTTATTTTTCTACGTGCGCTTCTCTCGCGTCCCGACTGCAAGCAGCAAGAAAAAGTAAAAAGTACTTGAACCAGACGACGACGAACAAGAACGCTGGATCCACAAACACTACCGGGAAAAGCTCACCAACGGCCACGGTCCACCGACACCGACCAAGCGAACTCGACAGATAGGCCCTAGCAGCCACTCCGACTCGGTGACCGTCTGCCCACGACCGGCTGGCGTGCTGAATGGAATATTGCCCGCGCGACCCTTGCGAACCCTTCCCGTATTATACTGCGATCACTGACCTCAATTTTAGATTAAGAGGTCAATCTCTTCCTCTTGTCATCTCCTTGCTTTCCGAGGCAGCTTGGTGACTCTCCGCCGGTGAAAAAGCGGTGAATCTCCGGCAGACGCAGTGAAAGGCCAAAGCGTCCAATCGCTTTGACAAGCAGACGTACAGCAGACGACGTTAACTGCGCCAACCCGCCGACGCCGTTAAAGAATGATGAGCCTTGCCGCACACGAAAAGGGGGAAAAAGTATTTGGGAGGGAACTTGCAGGACACTAACACGCTCATTCTCGGTTCTTAGCAAAACAAACCTCGGCGTCTCGGGACACTCTGGCCAGTGAGTACTTTGACTTCCCTCCTGAATGCGGGCCTGCCAGTTGCTCGACGCGAAAACAACGAACCGCTCCGATGTTATTTCGTCTGCCTTCTCTAGAAGGCCGAGTCGAGCTCGCTCATAAAGACCCTGCACTTCCCAAAGTCGCAGGAAAGGCAAGACAGACGCAGACGACGTATGCGAGCAGACGCTGCGTGCAAAGGAGCAGACGACGCTCCAGATAGGGGACCGCGATCAGCCAATCAGGGCTCGGCGTTCTGACGTCACCGCTACTTCCTTTCCCTCATGCGCGGCAGAAGACGCAAATGAGCCCACTTGCAGAGGCGTATAGAGTGGTGTGCGTCCCTGCAATCTCTAGACTCGCGACCATTGAATTTTCTTTAGCCGACTCTATAGTGTTTTATGTCACCAGAAGCAGAGTGCGTTCTTCTAGTCATGTTTTTTTGTCTTGCGTCGCCACGCCCGTCGTTATTACAAAGTAACAGCGACTCGCAGAATTTATAAAAAATATTTCTACGATTAATTAATATCTGGAAGATATGAAGGACGGTGTGTTTGATCGTATATCATGTATCGTATTTAAATTACCTGAAAAATATTTTGTATACTTCAAAGGATGGTGAGAAAAAATTAAAGGCAAGATTAAATGATAAAGAGCTTCTTTATGTCTCCACTGCAAGTTTCACGATTTGTAGAGCTCTAATAATTGCAATGATCCCTCAATGATGAGTTCTGGGGCATTCAGACTACAAAAAATTAAATAATGAACAAAATATAAGAATACGCGTCGTGGGCGAAATCCATTCTGCTCTGACATAGTTTGAGCTTGAAATCGAAGGATAAATTAAATCGACGTGGCTCTTCCCAGGGGTATAGATTATTACTTGAAGGTACAAGGTAAGGAAATTTATTGAACTATACTCGCGGGCAAAGTAGCAGCTCTGGATTTGCGCTGGTGACGATATTGCCAGGAGGCGGATAATGACGCATCATCCCTGAACATTGTTCATCAATTTAACCGTTGAAAAAACAGGGCTGCAAAGAGACCAGTTCACCACGGCAAAGAGGGCTGGCCCGATAAAGAAGATAATGTTTTATCTGTTGAAAGGCAAATACCGTCGCCATCTTTAATGACGCTGCAAATTTTGAAATATTGGTCATCATTTTTAGCCATTGAATCCTGGTGTAGTTTGTTCAATTGTGAACAACTGGCGAAAGGTACAGCAGGGATATTTCTGGACGCTTATGGCGCGAGTTACTCAGGTTATCGGGCGACATGAATATGTGATTTGATTTTGTGATGTTGAAGAAGATGGTGTGGGGCTCTGTCTGGTCTGCGATGGATTAACCGTATTTTTGAACAAAGGTGATATTCTTTTTGATACAGCAACACCGGTTAACTATCGTTCGATGAACAATCCTTGACGCTTTTGACGCTCCTTTGTTCTTAAAATCGTGGTGAGTTAAAAGGACAAGCGTATTCCTAATCGGTTGGGTAAAATTAGCGCTGAGGGTGTCTGCCTTAGTTTATTCCTTTTGAAACAAGCAAGGTGCGTCGCAGAAAACAGGAGGAGTGTCTCGTTAGGTTTTTGCTGACAAACATTACGGTTATGTGACATTCCCGTGAAGATTACTCGTCGCGTTCAAAGTCAAGGCGCTTTTCAGTAGGTGTGTACTTTCCAAAAAACCTTCAAGTAAGGGTATTAACCACCGCTCCTGCAATGTTACCCGGAAAGGTGGCAAAGTGTGCTTTCATTCAGGTATATTTTATTCTGTTGCATTTTTCACCTGATTCAATACGCAGTTGGATCGGCAGGAACATATCCAGTGCTTTATTATCTTCTTGCATTCATTATTCCTGATACTGGGTTGTTGTCATCCATTACTTTATAAATTAACGTAGCTTTAAAAGGACGAGAACTGTTCCGCCCTTGATACTCCTTATTTTTACTTACTATTGAGGACGAGCGGCTATCGATACATCACAGCAAAGCATTGTGTTTTTGTTTAAAACAATAGACCGATCTCACCCGTCAGTTTGGCTACGCCACCGAAACTGCCGCAATGTCACGTCGAGGGAACTTTTAGTCTTTCCTGCACGTGCGACAACCCCACTGGAGCTCACGCGCGGGTAGCACGCAGACAGCGGCACGGGCCACTCCTGCAATGCGCGGCCGTCTGTCTCCTGTGAACTAAACTCAGCGGCCAGGTGTCACGTATGCCGCCGAACGCTTAAGTGACGAGATCGGTCTATTAGCTATCCAATTGTCTTCAGAGCGTCTTTAGTTTTTGGACGTGAGCGTATTTTTTAGTTTTAATCGTTATTGCTGTGAGGCAACCAATATCGAGACGCTTTCCAAAAGTCTCGTGTAAATGGCGTGTGTTGCTGCGAGGATGAAAGGTTTTGCCAAGTGTCGGTAGCTCGTTAAAAACAGCTGCGCGCCACACGACAGGAACCTCCGGGAACCGTGACTGGCCTACAAAAAGTACGCCGTTATCAACCCTATCTGTTCAGCAGATTTTGTGTCGAACAACATGCATCCATCAACTTGCTTGCATCACTGGTCTCAGGGAAGCTGGGCGTGTGATTAAGCGGGGCGAGTCTCTGTCGCCACTAACTCGTAGCAATCGGAGCAACTCTTGCATGCCATGCAATCGAGGGGTACGTCAGCAGAGTCGGTATGACCGGTGAATCTTCCCGTGCGTGTTGGCTGGACAGAGTCAACTCTTTGTTAGTTTGTGAAGTGTTTGTTGATATGTCGTCTGACCTGGAGCAGAGTTGTTAGTGGGGTTGTTAGTCACTTTCTCGAATTCCAAGTTGCATCAAGTCTGGAAATACGGGTCCCTATTTGCTGTGATGGTAGTAAGTAAGCGAAACGTAAGTGAGCCGGGGCCAGGAGAAGAGACTCCTCAGTCACATCGCCCCCCCCCCCCCCCCCCATAAAAAAGAAAAAAAGAAGGGATTGCATGTGATTGCGCTAAACTCTCTCGAGAGGTCATTTCATATCATGAAGTCATCAATGCAGGGTGACATTTCATTTAGCTGACGGTTTCATTCCCGTCCAGAAAACCTTTGGGATTTGTTTCAGGTAGGTCAAACTATCTATATTAAACATGATAATACTTGTCGGACACTTGTGCTTCGACTTTGAGCCTCGTGACCTACTTATGTCGAAGCTCTCAATCACAATATTCTTGCCATGCAAATGGATGACTATTTATTTTTGCGTGACTGCTAAGGCCATTTCTCTTTTTAACCTCCGGTGCCGTTTGAGACGGGAAGTAAACCTAGGGCGCTCAGTTTGCATGACCTCCTAAGAACTCTAGGAACGTCGTCCATGCCACGGATCTATCAGCGGAGTCTTATGTGATTCGAATTTCCGTGCTGAGTTCCATTTTCAAAGTATTCGAAGAGGTCAGCGTGAAACGTGATAGGTAACAGAACTAGGGTTCGTTGGTCGCAGCGGATGAACTCGGTTCAGCTGAAGGGCTAAAACTCGGAGCACGGAGATGGTGAGAACTCGAGATGCACATGCGTTTGCTCCCGTGCTTACCGAGTGACGGCTGCAGTCGTGATGCGCTGGGCAGGCTCTGTAGTCAAGAATGGTAGAATAGATGATCGCGTGTTTAATAACGAAGAGGAGATTAGAAAACTGGTGGTGAGTGTCTAAGGAGAATTGAACGGCGCAAAACGAAGTAACACAGCTGATGACATGCGGCACAGCGAAGAGTGGGACCCCCTCCCGCGTGGCTCCGGCCCAAGTCTCCGAGTCTCAGCCCTGCCTGGCGGTGGTGCATCACGGTCCCGGGGGTAACGCCGACTGCGTTTGGCCAGAGGAGAAGATTGGCGACTCTTACGCCATGGCAGTTGATCGGAGGCCGGGGAGTGATGTTCTTAGTTTTTTTGCCCAAACCCCTAAAGCCTATCCATATGGTGAGTATCCCAGCCGCTCGGCAATGGTTACAAAGTTGCAGAGGCGAAGCAAATTGCGTTTACAAGGGCTTTGTGCTGAGGCCGCAATTTCTTGGGCGGGAGCTGATTTATGCGCATCGTTCCCGCATTTCGTGCGGCGTCGCCGGCGTAATGGCGAGCGTTGCTGGGATGTCTGGCGGGCCTGTACACCAGTTTAATTCCTGCCAACGAGGCCAGTATCCGGCATTGCGTGCTGTCGGTCTGCGACGGCGTCCCATAATGCAACATTGCCGGATTTCCGGTTTCCCCGCTAAATGTGGCGGCGGTAAGTGACGTTACGCCAGCACCGGTTCAGTCTCGCCTGCTAAGAGTTTTGAGTGGGGGAATTCGAATTGACACTGAGGTCACGTGACCGCGTTGAATCTTCCCGGCTAAATCTGGCGGGGGCCGAGATTTGTTCATATGGAGACGTGACAGGAAGTCATGTGACATCATTTTTCCCGCTAAATTTAACGGAGAAACTACATGAATTGGAGAGTGTTTGAGATCACGTGGCGTCAATTTTTCCAGCTAAATTTGGCGGGGAAACTCTGGAAGGAGGAGTAGTTATGCAGCGGGGGAGTGAGGGGGAGGGGGAGGAGGGAGGAGAGGAGAGAGAGTGAGTAAAGACGGAGGAAGAGAGGAGGTGTCCTGCGCTCCTCCCCTCCTCCTCCGTAAACGCTCCCCCTCTTTTTGTACCCTCCTCTTCCTGCGTATCCTCCGTGTCGGCGGTACATCGCAAAAATCAAATTGCCGCGTAGAGCTGCGCTCTAGTTCCGCATTACTAAGGACGGTGTAAACGTGTTCCAATTGTTTGGGTGCTCAGGATCGGTGGCGCAAGCTACCGCTGCATATAAGGTGGTACAGCCGCCGTTAGGATACATGCATTGATCCGACCATGGTGCCCCGTATTCCATGCAGGTCTACACCCTGTTCGCCCAAGGTCTTGCACTCATGCCGCTGCAGGACCAAGAGCATGCCAACGCGAGACTGCTACTCCAACGCTATTCATCACATCTCAAGCCCCCGGCCCTATGGACCTTCCATCCGGCAATGACCTGCGAAATTGTCCGCGGGACGTCCGGCGACCCACGGCCAGTTTGTCCCGTGAAGGGGTATGCTTGAACTCGGCGGCATGGTCCGCCGAACGGCTCACCGCTCCGTCAAAAACCGGGACTCCTTGCCGTTTTTTTTTGTGCGCGTTTGAACACTGACAGCGAGACGCTGCTGGTCGGCGAGAGCGAGGCGATGTGACCTGCGCCCCCCCCCGCTGGGTTCATCTGGACACGCCTTTCGGCGTGCCCGACGCGTTTTCGTTGCATCCGGAAGTCGGGACGACGCCGCGACGCCCGACTCCACTCGATATCGCCAGCCTTAATCCTCTTCGCCCCTGCTCGTGAGCATGATTGGTAGCATCCAGTTGTTTCGTCATGGAACGCATCACGTGGCGGGACGCCGTAGCTTTCCGGAACGTGGTCGTGGCGCGGAGTGAAGTCCCCTGCATTTGCCGCTTGACTTTCTCCGGCGCGCCACGGCCTACAGCGCCAGTTTGCATACCCTTTGACTCGTCGTCGCTGGAGCTGGTCGCCAGCGGGTCCCAGTCAGAATGACCAGCTTCCAACATCTCTTGATAACATCACTCTCATTAATTGCTGCTGCGATCAGTGTTGAAGACTTTCGACCGAGCGAGCGATGCCGTAGACGTAATCGTCATGAACCGTATGCTCGAAACGCGGAAGGTAAACAGGAAGCTGAAGCTCGAGACGCCAAGAACCAAGTCTGTGAGTGCGTGTAAAGGGGACGCCGCGGGGTTGGCTGGTACGTACCAGCCCTCCAGCCACGGCGGCATTTTCGAATGGGGCTGATCCGCGAGTCCCGCATATAAATCGATTTATTCACGAAACTATCGCGCCATTTTTAAAACAAATTTAGCAGAAAATTAGGAACATAAAATGAAACCTAGCAGTATAGTTATCTCATATTTTATTTTTTGTGTCTTCTAACCCCTTAAGTGAAGTGCCCTCCCACTCTTCAAAGCTCTGAAAAGGGGCACATGTGAAGATAAGTTGAAACGAATTGCAAAGAAGTTAGTCCAAGCGTTGACAGAACATACCATGCATCGTCCTTTTTCTCCTTGATGTTTTGGCTCGCAAAGTTGCGAAATAAAACACATCAGTCTTTCACTTCTGTAAATTTATTGTACACATTTTATTGCATAAAACTTAGCAGCCAACGCAGGTAAGGAAGTACTGAAGCAGTGATGTAATTACTTCATACTTCAAAGTTATTGCCCACAGAAACGGAGTAAAGTGTGCATGTGTGTTCAAAGAATGGTAAAAAGGCGTGCTCGCTGAACATGGCAATTATGCCCTCGATATGATTTATATAAAACAAATGACCCTTGAAGCAGTGGAAGCTGCTGGTAACTGCCATATGCTACAAAAGAATAACAAACTAACGCATAAAGCGACATAAATAACATGCTGTTTCCACAGCACTTCATATCTTCAGAAAGTTAAAATTAATACAAAATATGAGCTTAAAAACAACTTGTTGGCGCACGAGGTGTTATACAACTGGTAAGTTTGTTTGCCTTAAAACTGCGTCTTAGGTTGTCTGTCTGGAGGAGAACCCTGTCTAGAGTACAAGGACAGCTAACCTACGGTCGTTCAGCTACTCCAGAAAGACGCGAAAACCACATGTAGAGTTGAAGTTAAATCCTCGAGCAGTCGGATCATCTCAAATAACACTGCTATTACTACAATGTGTTTAAAGGGGCAATCTAAACCAGACTTGTTCACGTTACTGAAAAATAGTAAGGAATTACATTTACAATTACTCAAGGCTAAATTGTAATTCATTACAATTAAAATTACCCTCCCATTAAAGTAAGTGACCGTTATCCCAAAAAAGTAATCCGTTACTTTCAACAATATTGTCGTAAATTGAGAAGTTCTTATTGTTGTTGCAAGTTCTTATTGTTGCAGCCTGTTCCATTTAATGACCTTGAGTATTTTGATGCAACAACTGACTCTCGGAAGTTCTCTGTCAGACAATTTGCGTTATTCTTTACTGAAGATGTCGACTGCTACGCTGAACACCCTTTGAACTCAGGCACTGGATGGGAGTGGCATATTGTGCCTCACGAATGTTTTATGCTCTGCATTGAGCTTCTTCAGCGAAGCAATGGAAGTACTATTTACCTCGAAGATAGAACAAAGCTTCCTTGTCGCAGCCGTTGCCTGATATTCGAAAGTTTTAGTAGATCCTTGCGATAACGCTGTTACCCCAATCAATATGACGCATGCGCAAAGGCGGCGGAGGAGTATCGGGTATCGTTATCGGAGTCATCGGACCGATATACTAAAACTCTTTCTTGTCGAAATCGCGAAGCTGTAGAAGTCATCATATATCTAGCCAAAAATAGAATAAGAATTGATTTATGTCCATCTTACTATACCTGCATATTTTGCCAGACAGTAGCAAAACATAATTGTAACAGTAAGGTGATAATTAAATAATAAATAAGGTTGGGCTCGATATTCTTATTCCTTTGGTTCTGAACAGGTCGAGCCTCGGTTGAGACGTTGGTGAATAAAAAAAAAGTTTCCAGTGTATAAATCTAAGTAAAAACAAAACAAAACAGGACACTCATAACAACATTTAATTCGAACATCGGTTAAAACAAGAAAATGTAAACGCGCGTTTGCCGTGTGTGCCTTTCTTGGTGCCGTTCAAAAACGCACGGAGCACGAATCGACTGCAGTTTACTGCGGTGTTCTCCAGATAGACGTCCGCTGATGCCACGGGCAGCGAACGGCAGAGAGCTAAGCCGCACCATGGCCCCACTCACGAGTTTCACTCTCTCCTCAAGCCCAGAATATCAAGTCTTCGCCAGCCACCATTATGTTTTATTTGTAAAACTATGTGCTTGAGAGTGCTCGCAAAAAGCTGACTCACGAAAAGGGTGACTGAGATGCAGATTCATAGTAAAGTGGGCCAACCCTAGAAGTTGGACCATGGAAAGGTAAGTGGGTGATTTCATCTCAACTCAGGCACAAATTTAGGGTCGAATTTTTAATTTTGACGAAAAAATATATGTTTTGGGGCAATTCCTATAATAAAAGAAGACGCAAACGGCAATTTCGTCGGATTTTTTGTTCTCAAATTATGGACCGTTAAAGCGGCCAAGGTGGAAACTGACGTTTTTCCAGCTTATCAGAGGTGCCATATCTCACTCCATCCCTTTCCCTACTTCTTTAGGCTACATCAATATAACTTTTTGGGAACACTCTAGACATAGGCTTTTTTATGCTAATGAAGCGTCTAGGTCATAACATTCTTAATAATTTTTTTTATTTGTCAAACCGCCTCTTTGCGACGATATTTGACGAAGTTCAGCAAGCTGTGCTGTAGTGACCTAATCAACATATTTTTATGATTTTTATATCACCGTAAAGCTCCAATTAAGCTCTTTCTTTCGAGTATAATTTCGATATTTTGCGATAAGTATATAATGCACTACATGTGCGTGAAAAACGAAAATTTCGAAAAACTGGCAAGTTTGAAATCGATTGTCCAAAAAACACCACTTTTTATTTCTTTTATTTTTTATTCACAGTTAGTTAATACAGTAGTCTACCAGAAACTACCAACAGAAATTGTAATATATTGTTTGTATGGCCACCATTAGGACTCGAATCTCGTGCTATGAGTGTTTTGAACGGGACTTCGCACAGGCGCTCTGCTGAGCAGAATTTTGGTCTAAGTAAGGTTTTCTATTTATCGTTAGCAGTTACCTCAATATCCAACCATAAACAGAAATAAAATTTGGAGCAGTGTACATAAAAAAAAATTTACTTCGAAGTCCATATCCACAAGTGCGGGCACAGCGCTTACTTCTCCCAATACGGGGAGATGCAGATCGTTAAAAGAATTCCTTTGGAGCCTTTTTCTTTTCGGCTTTGAGTGTTGAGATAGCGAACTTGACATGTAATTGTCATATTTTCTTATTTCAAACAGATATGCAGTGCACATACATACGTACGATTTAGTATCTGACGCTTAGGAAGTACAGTTTATTTTGTGCGCGTACGGACTCTTTCGTAAAATAACAAGCATTTCGTAGCGTGTAAGGCTTCAAACGTGTGAGTCGCATGTGTTTAGGTTTCATTTCTATTTTCAGTGATTCATGCCTGGTTACTTAGACTTTTTCCCTCGTGACTTAAGTTTGTCCGGGAGTCTAGATGTTGCATATCTTCTCCGTCAATATACATACGGCGAAACTCACACACCTTGCAAATCTCGCCAGTGCCAAGTAAATAAATATTGTTAGGATAAATATTGTTGCTTCACTGGCTTTTACGTTCAGATATTGAGGTAAGTACTAACATTAAATAGAAGCCTGCATAGGTCTCGATCTGCTCAGCTGAGCGTGCGTCATGCGAAGTCCCGTTCAAAACTCTCACAGCACGAGAGTCGAGTCGCGAATAGCGGCAATACAAACAATATATTGCAATTTCTGTTGGTTTCTGCCAGTATAGAAGCATTTTCTGCTTAAGCATAGAAGCATAAAACACTAACGTAATGTAGCGAAATACTGTATTCTTTCATTTCATTTGGTTTCATTTGCCGCGTCCGCTTCTTCGACATTCCGGTGGTTTCAGATTCCGAACTGGAGGCTCGGAATTTGACAGCTTCTACAAAGCTTATAATTCAGATGGTAAGCTCTCAATTTATGAAATTTTTTTCTAAGTGTCAAATGCCTTAATTGGAAGAGCTTGGCTAAAATTGCCACTATAATGCCAGGGCAGCCGACATCCGAAGCGGGGACATCACGCGTATCACGTGCGCGAATGGTCTAAGTTAAAAATCAGCAGAACCCATCCTTTGGGAATGATTATCCACGTTAATGCGAATAGCATCAAACGGTGCGGAGTTATGCGCGTTCGTCAGGTGGCTGGCACACTCAGATACACCAGCCCACTCTTGAGGCGATTCTAAATTTGTTGACACTTTCACAGCCCTGCGCACGATCTCCGCAGCCCAGCACGTGCGTTTGTGTCACTTAGGAAGGCGATCAAAGCACGCGCCATACGCACAAACACTCAAAATGGTACCGACCAGACTTTCGCGTCTAGTAGTCTCAGCTCGTCTCGCTGTCACATGCTATCGGCGCGCGCGTTCCATGCACGAGGGTCATTCCGCATCTCGTGCGAGGCTGAGCTAGAGGTCTCACGAGCGCGGGAGAGGGTGAGCTAGAGGGAGAGGGTGAGCTAGCCCTCGTGCATGGAACGCGCGCGCACCGGTAGCTGTGACAGCGCTGCAAAGCGCGTCCTATGGTAAACATATAAACAAATGCTTGTGAGAGTGCGGTGAATGACTGCCCTCATAGCTCTGTGGTTAGCGCGTCTGCCTGCTGATCAAAGGGTCAACGGTTCGAATCCCGAGCCGGCGCCGGTCTTTTTATTTATTTATCGACCCGCGGCGTAAGAGGTTAGATAGCCAGATAGATACATAGATAGATAGATAGATAGATACATAGAGCGTAGCGCGTGAAGTATCCAAAGAATGCTATTCTGCATTAAAATCAGCAGAACCCATCCTGTTGGGAATGATTATCTACGTTAATGCGAATAGCATCAAACGGTGCGGAGTTATGCGCGTTCGTCAGGTGGCCGGCACACTCTAGATACGCCAGCCCACTCTTGAGGCGATTCTAAATTTGTTGACACTTTCACAGCCCTGCGCACGATCTCCGCAGCCCAGCACGTGCGTTTGTGTCACTTAGCAAGGCGAGCAAAGCACGCGCCATACGCACAAACACTCAAAATGGTACCGACCAGACTTTCTGGCGTCTCAGCTAGTCTCAACCAACGGTACTCTAAAACGGTTGTTTATATCTTTACCATAGGACGCGCCTTACAGCGCTGTCACAGCTACCGAGTAGGCGCGCGTTCACATGCACGAGGGTCATTCCGCTCTCGTGAGGGTGAGCACGGTTGCCACATCACCCTCTCCCGAGCGCGGGGAGAGGGTGAGCTAGGAGCAGTGCTAAGCCTCAAGAGAGCGTGAATGAGCCCTCGTGCATGGAACGCGCGCGATGGTAAAGATATAAACAGGTGTGTAGAGGCCTGAATGATGATAATGAGTTCCTTATACAGATTATGTTGTTAGCTTGTGCAGCATTTGAGATCACGCATGGCTGTTCGACATGCTGACCTGACGCAAAAGAAGTGCGGATATATTTCTTCAACCTTGTAAAACAAGTACAGAGCGTGTATTTGAACTGTGATCCTGAACCGGAGTGGACTAGTATTTTAAAATCACTCCTCGAAATGCGTGATTTTTAATACGCTGTGCAAAAGAACTGTACAGTGCCGTTAGAATGACATGAATGTTGCTGTAACTACCATGCAATAAAGAAAAAAAAAAAAAAAAAAACTGCCTTCATAGCTCTGTGGTTAGCGCGTCTGCCTGCTGATCAAAGGGTCAACGGTTCGAATCCCGCCGGCGCCGGTCTTTTTATTTATTTATCGACCCGCGGCGTAAGAGGTTAGATAGCCAGATAGATATATAGATAGATAGATAGATAGATAGATAGATAGATAGATAGATACATAGACGAAAAGTGCGTGAAGTATCCAAAGAATGCTATTCGCATTAAAACTATACACAGCCTAAGCAAATTAAAACACCGCGCGAAAGCAACGCTTACAATTCGCCCAAGACAACAAATAGCAACACCTCACACAGTGCGCACGGTTTCGCCTTCGGGGCAGGCACTTTAAAATGTGTAACCGTCTCCGTACTTAAACGGCCACGACCGTCAAAGGTTAGTGACCCTTTAAGGACTGAATTTCATCCGGAATGCGTTACCCTTAAGCGTAACAAAAGCGCCGTTATACGCGAATGAAGGTAACACCAGGCATATATAGCCTATAGCAGGCAGTGCATGAGCATATCAAACATATAGAATTTATACTAGCAGGACTTGTGCCTATCTCAAATACTCTACTCAAGATACTGTATCTTAAATACTTTTTGGAGTATCTTGGTATCTTGCAAATACCTTTGATGGAGAGTATTTAATACTCTATTTTAATTACAATTCTGAGTATCTTGTACTCATTATCTTAAATACATTTTTGACATTCCGCCATTTTCTGAGTTTTTCGGTATGAAGTAGCGTGGGCGTGGCACGAGCAAACGTGAACATTCTTGCGAGCAACCGAATCATGTTGCTAGCTCCGATTAGCTACGGTGACTTTAACTGAGCTCGTGAAAATATCGCTTTTTTGCCGACTGTGACTCATATTTCAGCCCAAAATTCGTAAAATGATGGTTCTCTCCTCGCCTTCCTAAAAGCGCCCCCCCCAAAAAAAAAAAAAAATCCTCAAAGAAAAGGTGTGGTTTTACAGAAGTAAAGACGCCACCCTGAGGCGCAAGCAGACCGGGAAACGACCTACGACAACAATGCAGACTGAGTGTCAAGAAAATAACAAATAGAAAAGAATGAGAAGTGGACACACACACAAAAAAAGTAGACATTTTTGTTTACTTTTTGTATATTTGACCCCGCTAAAGCAAAACGTCGAGTTTTTTCTTCTTTTCTTTGTGTTATTAGTCCGGCTCTTATTGCTCTCACGAACACTGTCTGTAAGCGAACATTGATAAGCAGAGAACAGGACAGGAAACGAACTAGGAGCTGGATGACCTCTCAAAATGCCAACAGTGTCCCCCACCGTTGAGTGCTTTTCTGAACGCAACCTACTTGAGAGAAGGTGCGACCACTCGCCGTGGATATTATGTGGGTTCTCTTTGTCATCCATTCACTCATATCCGTGTCCCAAGTTGGATTGGGTGCGCCGCAGGATGTGATATTCAGCGATGTCACTATTGGCGAAGCGCTCTGACCCGTTTGTCACCCCCGCACCTCGGTGTTTACCCAACACAAGGCCTGGGCACCGTGCATGGTGCATTGTTCATGCAGGCCGGTATGGTAACAAAAGAGCCCTCCTCCCCTCACCGGAGAACACGAACTCCAGCCGAACTCTGACGTCGCGTTCGGTTAAGTCAGCTGAGCGCTGAGCCTTTGTATTTGTTGTCTCCATCCATCTAAATCTAAAGTTAACCGCTTGGGGCGCCACGGTCTGATCTCCTTCCCACTAGCTAAAGCGACCTCTTTCGTGTTGTCGCAGAAATGTTTTGTAACATCTATCAGTGATATTGCCACGCGCGTTGCCCAGCGAGCGCGTGGCCGAATGGTTACCGCGCTTGGCTCTCGCGCGGAGTCTCGGGTTCGATACCAGAAAGCGGACTCTCTTTATTTATTCCTTCAATTTGACATTCTGGTAAGTTCGAGAATTTTGTCGCCTGATCGAGTTACGAATGTCTCTACGCTGAATGTTCCAGAAACCAACGCGGGTACAAAATGTGCTCCGAGTGTCGGTCCGGAGTCAGTCTCGCCCCTGCGGTCGATCCTGCTGCTTCGCCGACATCGACGCCTGCGACGCAAGCCTTTCTCTATTTTTGTTTTGGGAACAAGTTCGCCCCATTAAATGTTTAGTTTCTTCAGTTATTCGCCGCCTCATCATTTATCATTCGTGATAAAATAGCCCTACGATACTTTTTTTCCGTTTTGTGTTGTTGCGTGCTAATAAACCATTCTGGTAACCCAGATTTGTGTAGCTGCATGATTGTCGTTGTCAATGACGTCGATACAAATTAAGCAATGCGGAAGTATCTTCAAAAGTAACTGAAATACATTTCTAAGTATTTGTGCTCTACTCAAGATACTTTACAGTGAAAGTAACTTGAGTAGTATTTTAACTACTTTATGAAGCAGGTATTTAGTAACTTAACTTAAATACTTTTATCGAGTATTTTGTCCAACACTGATACTTAGTCATAATCATCGACAATTCATCAAACTTTTAATTGGCGACATTTCCCGAGCGGCGCGGGGGGATCAAACCCGGTTCGTGCAATTCGCAGCCTGACGCCTTTGCTGGGCGCCACGAGGAGGAGGCGTAAAGGAGCGTAAACTCTCAAGAAAAGGGTGTAAAAGGCTGTATCGTTACACCCTTTTGTCCCATTATAATACACCCCAAAACTTCAATTCGACGTACAGAGCCCTACAGTCGAACAGACGGCCTGATATTTTACGAGGGGCTTGATAGCCGTGTGGTACAACTTATTAAAATAGCTAATGTACGTTTTAATAGGGAGTTTTAGTAGATCGTTCGATGCCTATACGATATCCCCGATAACGATACGATGCATGCGCAAAGGCGGCGGCGGAGTATCGGGTATAATAGTTATCGGAGTCATCGGAACGATCTACTAAAATCCTCTACTGACTACAAAAAAAAATAATCGGGGTTTCCTTGGCCTTACTGTAAAAACTCGATGTTTTCTTTATGTGGTCTTTGATACGTACTTTAGCTATTTAAATAGTTTTATCGCACCGTTATCAAGGTTCTCGTAAAATTTGGCGCCGCCTGTTCGACTATAGGGCTCTGTACGTCGAAATGGAGTTTTGGGTGTAGTATATGGGACAAAGGGTGTAACGATACACCCTTTTACACCATTTATTCTTGAGAGTGTATAAGCTGTAGGACTATTAGCGGCGAGATGTTTTGGTGGCGCCCTCCTATGGTTCACCCTTGTGACGTCATTACCTTGCGAACAACAAGTTCGATGGTGTTTGTAAATAGCATGGTGGAAGCTTGGAATCATTGCGCTCTCAAAGGAACACTGCCAACACCGTCAAAATTAAAGTTCTTTCATTCCTCTTATTCCGTCGATGATAAATCCCCTTTCCGACGTCATAGTCAGCGTTCGGCCAATCGTGGAAGGCCGACCACAGCGACGCTTTCGGTCGCGCACGGGGCTAATACTTCGTTTCACTTTATCTGCTGCGAAGCCAAAGCTTGAAGTGCGAGACCAGCGCTTTTTGCATTTCTCCCCAGCTCGCGCGCTCGAGCAAACCCTGAACGCACGGAGCTTTCGTGCTCGCGCTTCCAGTTTGGCCTTCGCTCGCACATAAGGTGAAACGAAGTATAGGTCTGAGTCAGCGCAGAGAGTCATGGGAGCCTGCGGTAGCAGGTGTCTGTAGGAGCGCCTAGCTGATTCCCGAAGGGCGTAGCCCCCCCCCCCCCCCGTTATCTCACGAAGTCACGGGGCGGATTACAACGGGTTCGTTTGTTTGCTCTAGAACCACTTGCCGACTTACCGACACTAGCTGAGGTAGATTGATGCGAAAAAAGCCGGCTCCAGTAAAGTACATGGCCGAGTCATCCACGATGTCGTGAAGAAATCGGACCTGTTGAGAAAAAAATCATGAGCCATTCCACTGTGTGAAGGTGGATGACCAGCGAAGCTGTTTAGCAGACGACACAGACCCGCCCCGAGGAGCCGGAGGAAACTAGACAAGCGCGACGCGACCGCCGCCCGGCGGAAAGTAGACATGCGGGAAGGGACCGCCACCCCGGGAGAGCGGAACAAAAGAAAACTAGGCACGCAAGCGCTTGGAACGACGGCAAAAAGAGGACGGTGCGAGTGTAGACGTGGCCGACGCGGGTGGCACAGCGGCAAATCTTTGAGAAACCTTTATTACCTACCTGAGCGTCTACTGAGCTTGAACATTTCGCCTATTGATAGCTAATCTACTGAATAGACCTAATGCTAAATTACCCCAGCATTAGGAGAATACAGGGAATGGTGTTCTACGCGCCGCACGTGCCGGCGTCTGCAGCAGTAACTTATGTACAGCAAAAGCCTAATACCCGTGCCACACGGGCAACTCGAATGCCATTTACAACGAATGACATTTCAACGATCGGCCGATCAGCGCGCGACCCCTCCGAGCGTGGGGCGCTCCACGCGCGACAGATCGCGAGCCGATTCGTTGATCACACGAATGTCATTCGTTGCAAATGGAATTCGAGTTACCCGTGTGGCACGGGTATAAAACTAGAGCCACTGAATGAGCTACGCTTTGAGTATCGGCATTCTGTTCCCCGACATTGTTGTGGGCGTCGCCATTTTGGTGCTTGTGCAGAGCAAGCGCAATTGCCGATCGTCATAATTAAAAAATGTGACTTCCTCAGCATTAGATTCGGTGTTAGGAATGTCATGTACCGTATTTTCCGAACTATAATCCGCACCCGGAAAAGAGAAAGCCGAAATACGACTTTCTCTTTTTGTGTCTCCGACCGGAAACGACTTCGAATTGATGATAATCGGGCTTCTGATTGGCTGAAATGATTAAATTAAGACCAGCGACTGCTGTTTCGTACGCACCATGGTGCAGTACGCATTTAGGAAAATCTGCGATTGTACGAGGGGCGTTCATAAAGTTCGTATTATTGTCACGAAGGAATAGAGATTCAGCAATCAAACTCGAGTAGGAGTTGAGACTTTCTCTACATGTTCGCCACCAAAAGTTACCCACTTCTTCCAGCGATGCACCACATGCCGGAGGCCATTGTTGTAGAACTCCTCGTCTTGAGTGTTCAGGAATCGCTCCACTTCAGCAATCACTTGGTCACCGTCCTTGAAATGCTTTCCTCTTATTTGGCCACACTAAAAGCGTCTGTGCCATTTAACCAAAAGTGTCGTAAACTGGGACGTTGTCCCGAACAACGCTCCCAGATTGGAATGAATATCCTTGGCATTGCTTCCCTTCAAATGAAAAAACGGATCACTGCATGTGCTTGGCACCGACGGGCGGTGCCATTTTTGTTTCGTCTCCCTAGCGGCGTCTCGAGCTACTATAGCATGCGATGTTTATACTGTGCGGAAACTAGAGGGACGCATGCTCATGTTGATGCCTGTTTTGTTTCGTTTCCTTTAATTTTTTGTGCCAATAGTACGAACTTTATGAACGCCCCTCGTATGAGACTTTCATTGTAGGTTTATTGTTGGCAATCAACTAGCTCAACTAAAGCCCGTTATTGCGAGATAAAACCACTTGCACAACTCAATTGTCAGTTGTCTAATTATAAATTATGTTGAGGACTGACGTCATTAAATTATTGCGTTGGACACGCCAGAAACAACAACAGCAACATAAAAATAAAATCTCAATGATAGACATCTAGAGCGATAACCCAAATAAGTATTCCTTTGTTTTAGGCAAAAAAGAAATGCTGGAAATAATTTCATGCAGCGAATAAACCTACCGAGGGATGAATGAGCAAAGTAGAGCTTTACAAAAAACAAACAAACACGTAATTAAAAAAAGCTTAAGTTATTTGTTTGTAAAGGACCGATTACGCACATTTAAAGAATTTCGATGCTGCATCTTACGAACGCTACGCAGGCTCTTCAACCGCTTAGTTCATTTTAAAACAATTCTAAACAGTGTGGAACATTGCGCTCTCAACGACAAAAGGACTGCTGAACGTTTATATACTTTCAAACGAAACTAGAATTTGAGAGACAAAAAACGCCTCACATTAAAATTCGTTAAAAAAAACAACAAAACACGCCATTTTACGTGTATGTGTTTTCTTAACTCGGTACATAGCTCGGCGTACATTGTATGGGAGGATAACCGTCACGATGAGCACTCTAATTAACTAGAATATGATATTAAACGTTTAGTCGATGGTTTTACGAGTCACGTTGTAATGGTAGTATTGGCGACGCTAGACCAATTGAAAAGTTGTGAAAAGGCGACGGGTTTGGAGATATTCATGTGATCCGTTTTCGCGTTTTCGCCGCCGGTTCCAAAACTGGATGCAGAGTGTACGCCGTGATTCCAACCCTGTGACGTTTAGAAAAGAGATGATGACTTTTCAGTGACGTCGTCCCTAATAAAGTCAGCAAATACTGTTAACTTGATTTTCGCAGTCTCGATATTTTACAAATTTTACGAAGTGTGGGTTTCGGGAAGATTTGTCGGGGACAGTATTTCGCGATTTGGAGGGGTACGCCTAGTATTCCTTACTGTAGGGTAAATTATTTGCGCGATTTATTTTTCACAATATTTCATAATTCCAGAAATTTGCGAAAAATAGGTCCTTGCGAAAATGAAGTCGCCTAAAATGTACATGGAACAACTTGTTGTACCTAAAAGGCGGCGGCTACCAGCGACGTTCCAGCCTGACTGAACTGCTTCAGCCTATAGCCTCGTATATATCGTGTTATGTTTTCCCTCCTGACGTTCTGTAACGATTTCTCGGTTGTTTCGAACGGCAGATTGCTGTGAGAAGAAAAACAATGGGACACCCGGAGGAAGACAGTATCCGAATCCCATGATAGCTTATGCGCCGCGTCCGTATAAAGTATCATAAAGGAGAGCCACGTACGGGCGTGCTCGTAGCTATCATCGTTCTTTTTCCTGCGCGAGCTGTAGCAATGAATGTTCGTCCACGCGTGCATATCCTGACTTTGAACGTAGGAAGCGCGCACTAAACGGGTTTGTGGCATAGCCAACTCTTTACCGGACTTGTGCCTATCTCAAATCCTCTACTCAAGATACTGTATTTCAAATACTTTTGATCGAGAGTATTTGATACTCTATTTTAATTACATTTCTGAGTAACTTGTACCCATTATTTCAAATACATTTTTGACATTCCGCGATTTTCCGAGTTTTTCGGTATGAAGTGGCGTGGGCGTGGCACGAGCAAACGTGAATATTCTTTCGAGGAACCAACTCCTGTTGCTGACTCCGATTAGCTACGGTGACTTTGGTTGAGCTCGCGAAAAAAAAAACAGAAGAAAAACATAGTTTTTTTGCCGATTGTGGTTCATATTTCATCCCAAAGTTCGTACGATGAAGGTTTTCCCCTCGCCTTCCGAAAGCGCGCTTTTTTCCCTAGAGTTTCCCCAAAATATCCTCAAACAAAAGGGTTGGTATACGGAAGTTAGGATTGCCACACTGAGCCGCAACGCAGACCGGGAAACGACCTATGAAAACAATGCAAACTTGAGTGTCAAGAAATTAACAAAAAAAAAATGAAAAGGGGACAAAAAAGAGACATTTTTGTTTTGTTTGTTGTATATTTGACCCCGCTAGGGCAAGACGTCGAGGCTTTCTCTTTGCTTAGTTTCTTTTTGTCGTCAGTCCGTCACTTATTGCTCTCGCGAACAATGTCTGTAAATGAACATTGATAAGCAGAGAACAGGACAGGAAACGAACTAAAAGCTGGATTACCTCTCAAAATCTCAACAAAGCGTCCCCCAACGCTGAGTGCCTTTCTGAACGCAACCTACTTGAAGAAGGTGCGACCACTGCCGTGGCTTTTATGTGGGTTCTCTTTGTTATCGATTCAATTGAACATTGGACATTGTTTTTATTTGTCACGTAAATTTACAAAAACATATTAACGAGCCGGGTGAAGCCTCAGGGGCTTGTGTACCTGGCTCGGCAGTTGAAGTGAACAAAGAAACAAGAAAACAATTTGCACGCTAGCAAAACAATATAATCCATAAAGTACCAATATAACTGGACCATAGGTAGATTGACAATAATAACGCCGAGATCTAAGAAATGCAAACATGTCGTGTAAAAAAACAAAAACAAAAAAGCAGCTAAGGGCAAAAAAAGACAACAGGAACGTTCGTTTCACTGTTCGGGGTTTCTAAGCGATTTTTTTAGCTTTTGTTTTGATGTTAAATTTATTATATTATCAGGCAGGTTGTTAAAAACGTGTGGCACATAATACATCCCGTGTTCGTTCACCATATTTGGTCCTGATACGGGGTATATCAAATCTAAGTGATGGCCTCATTGGACGCTGCTGAATGTAGGGCGTTTTGAAATCAGAGGTCCAGAAATGTCGGAGGACCACCGTTTCTCTAAAAGCCCCATAAAGGACGGTAAATTGAGTTTATTAAATATACTGTCACTCGTGGTATCTTGCCTATCGAAAAAAACACCTTTCAAAACACTTTTTAGTAAGGAATTAATTCCATTGCGCCAAGAAAGAGAGCATCCTGAAAAAAAGGATACCATATCGTAAATAACTCTACGCGAGAGCATGCGCTAAAGTTTTACGAACGGAGAAAGGAAGAAATATTTTAATATTATAGAGAGAGCATGACACGCTTCTTAATCTTTTGCGTAAGTGTTCCATGTGTGTGTTCCAGGCCAAATCACTGTCAAAATATATTCCGACATATTTGACCGTTTGTACATATTCAAGACTTTCACATTTGCACGATCTGCATTTAGAATGGTGTAGTGCTATCGGAACTGAAGGTTTGACTTCCTTAGGCGGGTTTCTAAAACAGACCAGTTTGGTCTTTACAGCATTCACTTTGATACGATTATAGTCGTTTACAAGTTAAGAAGGTAGAGAAGCTCCTCCCACAAGCGTGGTGCGCCAGTTTGAAATCCCTCCGCAGTCGAAAGAAGAGTTCACTGGAAACGCTCCTTGTTCCGCTTCAATGGATAGATAATGGCGACAGAGTGGTGCCAACTTGTCTCCGACCCCCACTTTTTAGAAAGCGACCTTTGTATTCATCGGAGAGGGAACCGAGCCCCTGAAAGCAGCCTTTGTATCAATCGGAGGGAAGCTAGTCCCCGAAAGTCGTCTTTGTTTCCATCGGAGGGGAAAAACTCTAATCTCACTCTCGTGGCTTCCACAATGCTAAGTCAAAGTCGAAAGGTCAAGCAAGTATGTACAGAAAGGCAAGGCCCTCCTCGCGCGTTGGCCACGACGTCACGGAAACGATGGGACGCTATTGGATGCGGAGCTGGCGGAGAGATATATAATTCCCTTTGTGGGGCATTTGCAGCTACTTTCTTGACTTGTAACCTACTACAGATTGAAACCAGTCCATAGTGCAAACAATATCATTCTGGAGTTTTTGAATCGCGGCATGATAATCCACATCACAGGGGACTAAAACCGTATCATCTGCATATTGAAACACTCTGCAAACTTAGACAACACTTGGAAGATCGTTTACATGTCAATTAAAAAGCAATGGCGATAACACAGAGCCTTGCAGTACCCCGGCCGTTAAGAGTGCTCTAGAACTCTTTTGAGATTTTAAACGCTACTACATGGGATCGTCCTGAAAATGCTACTACATGGGATCATACCCCGTATCCGAAGTTCGTTTATAGTGAACTCCCATATGGAGAATATGGATTGTAGTTAAAAGATGCGTCGAAGGTGCGCCACAGGATGTGATATTCAGCGATGTCACTATAGCTAAAGCGACATCTTTATCTCTGTCGCAGAAATGTTTTGCAACATAAATCAGTGATATTGCCACCGGCGTCGCCGAGCAGGCGCGTGGCCGAACGGTTACTGCGCTTGGCTTGGTTACCGCGCGGAGCCTGCGGTTCGATTCCAGGGAGCGGACTCCTCCTTTATTTATTCTTTACACTTTACATTCTCGTAAGTTCTGAGAACCTTGTCGTGTGATCGAGTTACGGAATGTTCTGCGCGCGGAACGTTCTACGCCGAATGTTCCTGAAACCCACGCGGGTACAATAGGTGCTCCGCGTGGCGGCAGCGAAAGCTTGCGCTGAACCTCCTGGGTTCGATCCCCACCGCCCCGCCGGTTTCCATCTGGATGAGTTTCATACCGGCACGCGTTCGTTTAATCACTACTGCGTGGTGCACATTAAAACCCCAGGTCAGCGGTTGTCCTGCTCTGGATAAATTTCTCATCTAACTAAGAGACCGGTCACCCGTTGAGGCATACCAACATCAGGGCCGTATAAACATACAAAAGCAAGCCAATTTGTTATTTTATTTTGGTCCGGAGTCAGTTTTGGTTGAGTGCTCGATCCTGCTATTTCGCCGACATCGACGCCTGCGACGGTAGCCTTTATTTATTCTGTGTTGGGTACAAGTTCGCCACATTAAATGTTTAGTTTCTTCAGTTATTCGCCTCCTCATCATTTGTCATTTGTGATAATATTGTGCTCCTTATAGTTGGACTGAATAAAAAAGCCCTACGATGCTTTTTTTGTTTTCTGTTGTTGCGCGCTAAGAAACCATTCTGGTAAACCAGATTTACGAAACAGTCTAATTGTCGTTGTCACTGACGTCAGTTTAAATCACCCAATGTAGAAGTATCTTCAAAAGTAACTGAATTACATTTCTAAGTATTTGTACTCTACTCAAGATATTTTACAGTGGAAGTAACTTGAGTAATATTTTAAATACTTTATGAAGCAGGTATTTAGTAACTTAACTTAAATACCTTTATCGGGTATTTTTTCCAACACTGCTCTTTACTCACAAAGCCTGGCAGTTCGACAACGGAGGCATAGAGTGCTCGGTCGCAGATTTGAAGCGCGAGGATCTGGTAGCACAGAGCATCAAAGAGCCATTTCTCGGGGAACCTGGACGTTGGCGCACAGCGTTTGCAGCGGCGAGGACCCGAAACACACTTGTTCGCTCGGGAGAAGTGTGTTTCGGAGTCTCGCCGCAGCGGGGCGCCAGTCACGTGGCTCTTCTCTCATCCGATGTCTGCCGCTCCACCTTATCCATTTTGGCGGCCGCTTCTCAGTGGCGATCTGCCAGGCTTTGTCAGTATATAGACCCTTTCTGTGTACTCTCGTCCCCAGCCACCTAATAGGCGTATCCGGTATGGGCGACGAAAAAATAAGCCAACGTTTCAGCCTGGAAACCGTAAAAATAAAGGGAGGTAAAACGAGAAAGTGTGACGGTTACGCTTATATCCTAAATGCCTTCTATTGGCGTGGCAAAGGCAAAACAATGTTTTCGCCCATACTGGAAGTGACGTCAATTCAAGATGGCGGCGCACTTGCAGAAAAGGTCTATAGGAGGCTATTATTGTGGGTTATATCGATGCATTTTTTGTTGACAGCTGTATTTTCTCAGAAACACAGTAAATCTCGTCCTGTTTGGTAGGTTAGCCTTCACGCCTTTCTGATTGCACAGTGCCCCAGAGCAATAAAAAGCGCATTTGGAAAAGCGCTATGCTGGCACTATAGGGAGTATTCACTGGCCGCCATATTTGAGGTCACTGTTTAGAGCGCATGCTCAGAACGAGCTGACATTGATAGGCTGTCAAGACCGGCAATCTTGATGGTGTGGGGTGCACGTTGCAAAATAACTGTGGAAGCTAGCCATCAGCACGTGCTCAGCATTAGCGCACACGGATATGGCCGCCAGTGAATACATCCTATAGAGTACTGGCCTCTGCAACCGCCGGGGTGGCGCAAGTGACCACTCCACAGCAAGCGCGCATAGTTTGGAATCGGCGTCGCCAGACGGCGCAGCACTACTAAAAGGGGACAGAGCTCTGAAAAAGGGAAAAGGGTCTATGGCGGCTTAATGGCGGCTAGGGGAGCTCGCCGACGGATGGCGGCTCGGAGAGCTTTGGAAAGAGACCCAGATGCGCGAGGGCGCCACTATTCTAACACTTGCTTTCTGTCGTGTTCTGTCGCTCTGTTTCTCTCAGGCGGCCGGCACTGAGGCGGATGTCGCAGGCTTCCTCCCTACATAGGAAGCTATGATAAAGTATATATGTATATTTTCCTTTTTAGGAATTCGTCGAAAAGACTAACACGACGGCACGTTTTATTAAGACATCTCTTTCGCCCTGCTTGTGACCAGAAGGTAATATGAAGACAAATCGGGGCGGGGCGTAAAGAATACGACGAGTTGTTTTCCCAAACTGCTACAGACCTGTTTCGCGAAACTGTCAGGGAGACCCTGGAAAGGCATGGACTGCAGCAGCCACTTCATCTTGGAGGCCTGAAAAAAGATATATACAGGTTGTTGAAACAAAACACGGGGCAAACGTTTGATACAGACACTACGCATCGCACACAAACAAACATGCGAGTGCCTCATTCGTTATGAGACTCTAATAAAAGTGCGTGCACACCTTGCCGCGGAACATGGGGGCAGTCAATTATCGCGAACAACGGATGGATTTAGCGAATGACGTAGCTCAGAACACGATTACATCTGGAAAGTGCGGAGAGGTCGGAGACAACGAGAAAGTGAAACGTCCCTGCGCACATTACGTCGTCTAACCGCATTCTGAGCTCCGTCATTGGCTGGGGTTCACTCGTTGTTCGCGCTGATTGACTACCTCCCCGTTCTGCGGGAAAGTGAGCTCACAACATTTTTTCTCTTTTTTTTTGAAGAGTGTAACGAATCACTTGCTTGTAGAGGCGAACAGCTTTCGGAATAACTACGATTACATTTTTTTTAAATGCCTCTTTTTATTTGGAATGACAAAGTTTAAATTCTAACTTGGCTGAATGTTAGGGAACGCCACTAAATATGGAATTTTTTTAAAAATAAACTTTTGAAGCTGCGTGCAGCGTTTCCCGACGTCATTCCTCTGACAGCAAAATCGGAAGGCGAAAACACCGCGGCAAGTAAGCGCTAGAAAAAACATGGCATTCCTTAAATCATCCTACAAGCGACTTATTTGGTGGTCTTCGTGGAGGCATAAAAAAATTTTCATTCGAAAAAAATATGATTATTTGCAATGACTACGAGCTAATTATTTGCATTATTATCTAGAACAAAAATGTTATCGTACATTTCAAAATTCGTTTTTCGCAACCGACCATGCCGCGTGAATGATGCGTCTGGGCGAGTACTATTAGTATAGTCATCGCGGGAGGCTTTTGGGCTGACGTTTCGTGAAATCGCCCTTAGACCCGGCGGTGGTTTGTTTCACTGACCTCTTATAACAATCCTATTCTTATTCCACAATAACTGAGTTGACAACGGTTGACATTTTTTACCTCGGAACCT
Source organism: Ixodes ricinus (assembly GCA_037355805.1). Taxonomy (NCBI): domain Eukaryota; kingdom Metazoa; phylum Arthropoda; class Arachnida; order Ixodida; family Ixodidae; genus Ixodes; species Ixodes ricinus. The sequence goes on from JAZHYW010036236.1 coordinate 210,265, forward strand.
AGTCATAGGGCATGAAGGTACAGTTAAAACTCAGCGGCCACCATATAACCAGTGCTAGGTTCGTTCAATGCAACTGCCTGGATTACTTGGACACAAAATCTCGCGAACCAACAACAAGGTTCCCGAATATTGTAAACTGTTGAACTCAAGTTCAGGGAATCGTAGTTGCAGAATTATTTAGGCAAGCATCAAAAGCCTCAACTAAATTACCCCCGAGATGTACTGTAGATAGCGGCACGGCGCTTGCCAAGGATGCAACTCAGCCTCAGTGAAAGAGCTAGTACCCGACTCAAGGCAAACTTTAATTCCGTCGACTGACATTAGACACTTTTGTTGTTTGGAGGTCCCCAAACAGCTTGGGTCGTCGCACTGTGCATGCCCAGTGCGACGCGCCCACAGCTGCTCGGAACATCCAAAGCTTGGGGACTCCTCATTATAAAATTCTCTATAGTAGAGAGTTTTAGAATGCTTTGGCCCATCAGCTAATCAGTGGCCCACACTGATTGGCTAGTATGATCGGCCAATCAGCATGCTACGCTCCTGGCTCAGCACGGCGCACGCGCGACGCTCGGTCAGGATCGCGAGCTGATTCGCCGAACATGTATGTCACTCGATGGAACTGACATTAAATTATACCGTCTAGTAGGAGCATAAAACGGTAAATCGGCAATGCGTTTATTTTTCAATAAATAAACATTCATATTTACGGTATCTAATGGATTTTGTAAAGCTCTAACTCTCATATAGTTTCTTTTTTTTAAATTTCGACTTTTAAGAGTGTGCGACCTTGCAAACGAACTCTTTTTTCTTTTTTATATTGTGATAATAGGCCGCGGACAAACACCCAATAGAGGATATGCGAAACTGCTTGGTGGTTCGGCAGCACGGCGTGCGCGGCAATTTCGGTAGCTTCAAGGTTTCTTCAGTTGGTATCGCCGATTTAACCAATCACGCAGAGAGAAAAATGCGCAGAATCGCGGCGAATTCGCTGCGCGTGATTGGCTTACAGGCGACAGCAGACACACAAAAGCGACGAGCGCCGTGACGATACCCTTTTTGGCGCTCCTTGATTGGCTGCATCGGATAGTGGCGTCGGGTGCTGCCGTACTTAAACTGAAACGGAGTGCCGTATTTAAGCTTCGCCGAAGACCATAGCTGAGGACACAACTATCCTTCGTCTCAGCTTAACGTCGAGTGCAGCGAACAGAATACAATAAAGCTACAAGGCCCAGTTTCGCGCTCGTATACCTTCGTAGTCTGTCGCAACACAGAAGTTACAGGAGAGGACTCACACACACAAACACTCGAACGCACAGCAACAAGAAGAATGCAATCGATTCCGAATACACTGAGACACATTGGTCGTCAGGCGGAGCTTCGTCTCACGTCGACGTCAAATCTGAAAACGCAAGATCGCTGACGGGTGCTAATTGCTTAATTTCCGTGACGTCAGGCTTCGAGGTTCCGTGACGTCAGAACAATAGGGTGTTTGTATTCAGCGGCGTTTGGACGCCATGTTTCAATGGATGCGGAGACCGTCCGGTAGTCCACATTTTGCAAATGACCATAGCCATTAGCGGATGAAAAGAAAAGAGGAAATGGAGGATTAGTACTTCGTCGTGCTTATCGGCTTACGCAGCAAGAGCGAGTTTTAGTCGACCACTTTCGTGCGCCCGCTCCGGGAGGATCGCCAGTGCGCATGCGCGGTCGCTTTGAGTTTGGGTGTAGCCGGCTGCGCACGCGTAGTTGGGCAGGCTCGGAGTGCGGAGCGGAAAGGGGAAACGATCTACCCCTACTATCACTGGAACGTAGAGCGAGCGGATAGGATGGATTTGTTCGGCTTTATCGTATTCTGAGCTTCATCATTCGCTTGGATCCGTGTATTGTTTGCCCTGGTTAATTGTTTTCTTATTCTGCAAAAAAAAAAGAAGAAAAATCCGCAAAGATGTGTGTGCGTGCGCGCGTGCGTGTGTGTGTGTGTGTGTTCTAAATATGGAATTTATTGTACGATGCTTCGGGCAGCCAGGATACGTTCAGCAATTGTGAGCTCACGAATGTTCTCGTTTCGGCTGTACACGTTTTTGTGCTCAATGGCTTCTTAATAAGAAGCTTTTTAAGTTTTTCTTAACTGTAGGTCAAAGGTCAAAGGCCCGCTACCGCTACGGGCGCGCGCTTCAGAGAATGCATCCAAGCGGCAACGCGAGCTCAAACTATACATCGTTTCAGCTGGGTCTAGACAAAGCACAAGTAGACCGAGCTGCATTACCCAAGCATCGCGGAGCAATGCAGGGCATTGGTGCTCCACGCTCGCGCACGCAGCATCGCCTGCGTCTGACCCGTAGCTAAAATGATTCGAAGTAACATAACCTAAAATACAAGTGTTGACGATACGTTCGCGTGTCCAGATGCAGTCATGTTTGCAGGCTGTTGCTCTGGAGCATTGCCGTACTGCTGAGGCCAACACGTGCGGCGCGTGGAACACCGAATCCCTGCATTCTCGCATTGGTGCTCTGGGTAAGCTGAATAGGTCTATTTACTATACTTCGTTTCAGCTTGGGCCCAGACGCAGCCGATGCTACAAGCACGAGCGTGTGGCCCTGAACAGTGCCTGTACTGCACGAGCGCGCGTGCTTGGCAGGGACGCTGGAAGCCCGGAGCTCGCGCTTGTAGCATCGGCTGCGTCTGGACCCAAGCTGAAACGAAGTATAAAACTTTCTATTATTGCACGCACCTATACTTCGGTTTACTTTATGCAGTGTGAGCGTAGCAAAAGCTACAAGAGCAAGCTTCAGGCCTTCAGCGTCCCTGCAGAAGCACGCGCTCTCGTGCATGCAAGCAGTGTTCAGGGCCAGATGCTCGCGCTTGTAGCATCGGCTGCGTCTGGACTTAAGCTGACACGGAGGATGGTCACTCAAGGCGAGCAAAAATAAGTTCTTTTTCCGCAGACACGCCATCAACGGCTCACAAAGAAATAGGTTTTGCGAACGAACGGTATTGCCGAAGAAAACTGTGATCGAAATAGAGCCGCTTTTTGATGTAGCCCATCAGTGGTGGCGGTTTGGTTTGCCTGGCTGGTGCCTCCCTCTAAAAAGGTCAGTGAGCTGACTTTTCTGCAGAACATGGAGACGGCCCATCACGGCGAAAAAGAGAAGGGTGCCAGCGAATGGAAGAGGTCACGATACGATTAGATGCGAAAAAGGCGATGTGTGCTGCGACAATGCGGGAGTTAAACGACATGCACATTTCTCCTGCGGACCTCGTATTTTGTGGTTTGTATTCCTATTTATTCATGTCTTTATTTATTTGTTTTTCGCCCAGAAACAGCCGACCCCTTAGTACTGGTAAACCGTCATATACAGTCAAACCCGTTCATAACGAACAGCAGGAGACGCTACGATCAGTTCGATATAGCAAGTAGTTCGATATAGCAAAAAACATTTGCAACGAACTTACACGATGAGTTCGTTGTAAGGTGAGAGCTTCTCTATCTTTTTCATCTCTTCACTTCCGCCTTGTAACAACGCGCTGGAAAGTTCTTTTTTTTGGCATGCGTGTAGAGTTTGTTTTTTTAGCTTATCTCCCCTTCTGAACCGCCACTCTTCGTGGACAAACGCTTTGGGGTGAAAAGGTATTTTTTTCTGTGAGTGCGTGCAGAGTGTAGTTTTTAGCTTTCCCCCCTTCGGAATCGCTTCTCTTAAGCTCAATTTAGTTCGCAACTTGAGCTTTTGAAATTTTCTTTCTTTCCTACTTCTTTTTTTGGGGAAGGGACAGGCTAGAAGACGATTGTTGGCGCCTTTTTAAAAGCCTTCCTGGGGGAAAAAGTTCGATATAGCCAATATGTTGTTCGTTATAAAACGTACTCTTAACATGCATTTTTATTTAAATTTTCTGTGAGTTCGATATCGACAATAATTCGCTGTACGAGGGTTCATTCTAAACGGGTTTCACTGTACACGCATATACTTTCGTGAGAAAACACACACACACACACAACAATAACATAATACACAGAAAAACCGGAGACCGCTGTTAGTAAATGTGGATGGTCAATGCACGTTTAAAATCCCGCTCACTCCTGAAGATGTCAACCGCGAAACTCGGTGCATTAAAGTTGCTCCGAATTCGAAAAATGGGGGAAAATGTACACTCGTCTCGCACGTAGATCGTACGTGTTGTGGTGACGGCAGTTCGCGCGAAGGACATATGGAGAAGTCAGAGAAACAGGTCTAGAACAACGTATTCTGCTATACACGATTTGATACATAAATACATCATTCCCTAAAACACCGTCGAGCTACAAGTGTTTTTAAGTTTAGCCGACGTTGACTCGTACCTAAGAAAGAACGGGTGGCCGTAATATCGGCCCCGAGCAAACCTTTTGTGCACACGTTCTAGGCCACAAAAGCTTGTCACTCCCAGACAGTTACAAACAACAGAGCCAAACTCCAACTTCGAACGCACGATACAGGTGTGGAGCCTGACGACAATATGACGGCTCTTTCAAATGACGGCTTATACGCGGAAACAAACCTACAAGTCGCAAAACGAAAACTAACCAAATTTGACACACGATTATTAATCACGTATTCCTCGTGTTATTCACTGGGAGACTTCGGTAATGCTCGCTGTGATTCGAGGTATCGTGTTCTGCAGGAAAGTAAGCTCAAAGACATTTTTTCAAAGTGTGTACTCCAAAAAATTAAGGCACATTTATGGTGTTGCATACGTGAAACGTTCTAGCACAACACACGTTTAGCGCTACTTTAAGTTTCCAGACGCCAGACGCCTACGTTCACGGCTCTCTTAATCAGACAGTTTAACGCGTACCATGTGTACACTTGGTAGTTGTTCTTAGAATGAAGCAATACTGCCTCTAAATGGCTGATAAACCATTGCGATCTTCCAGAGCCTTCCATGCCCTCGAGCTCCTCTCCTTCAGTGTGCGCAGGTGGCAGAGCACCTCCTCTCTACACCTCTGGTCACATGATCTCTCCGTTAACCAATCAGCGTCGATCACGCCACTCCTCCTTTCCCACCCGCCAAACAATCAGTGTCGAGCCTCGCGGCCACGCTTTTATCCAGGCTTCACTTTGGGTTTCACCAAATGCCGAACACCTAGCCAAAAAAACGTTTCACGTAAAAAAAGTTTTTAGAGCGTTCACTTTCTTGCGTAGCACTTAGGAGAGCCAATCGTTGCAATCTACTGAGGGCACTGGGCGAATGTTGACGCTGAAGGTATATATAGACCTAATATTTAAAACTTTCTGCTTTGCGACACTGTACATTACGCTTCACAATGCTTGGTGCCACTGTGTAAACTGTTTTTTATTTAGGTCGCAAGTACTCTGTGGAAGTACTATGAGAAAAATCTGACGCTCGAGATTAATTAGAGTGTTCCACAAGGGTTGAAAAAACTCCAATCAATAAACTCTTGGTTGGTGACTGTGAGCAGCTCCGACTGCTTCCATTAGATGCATGCCCCAATGATGGTAAGATGGAAGGTATTAGCACCGGGATGCTTCGGTGGCACCCTGTTATGGTTTCCGTTCGGACGTCATGACCAGAATTTTCCTGGCTGGGATTGGCAGGAAATCGCCCCGCAGTAAGCCGGCGATTGGGCTGGCGTTATCAGCATTCAGGGAGCTATCGTTTAGTCAATCGTGAATGCCAACCACAGCGACGTTTTTGGCCGCGCATGCCGCTAATAGCGACTGACAACTCAAAGGGGCACTGACACCCCAAGGGTCGTATTTTTTTATTGTCTAAAACGATGCAAGTTGAAGTCATAGACACGCAAAAGAAACCGCATTGCAAAAGAAAAATTTCTTACGCGCGCGCGCCTTTTTATTTTTGGCGCTTTCCTCTGCCGCTCCTCGCCTCCTCGCTTCTTTCGATCGGTGACGTCAAAAATAAGAAAATTTAGAAGCTTTGTAGGCAACATTTCTATAACATTTAATAACGGCCATCGTAAAACATGTTTTTTAACGTAATTGCGAACGCACTACGGCCATTCTTTTTGAAATACCAAAAATCGGAGTTCGGTGTGATGTCGTCTCCTAGATTTGTATCCTCGCTTGGAAAACATGATGCTGCCTGGGCAGGCGACACCGCTCAAAACCGTTTTTTTTCCGGTCCGCCGGCACCCTCATCTGCCGCTCCTTTCCTTCTCGCTTTGGGTCGCGATGGCAACAGCACGGAGTTGTGAAGGAAAGTAGACTTTCAGGACTCCGCGATATTTGACGTCAACGCACCGGTACGGATCGCGCGGGAACTTCGAATTCGGCATTTGAATATTGTTTTTTACTTCACAAATACTAAATTACAAAGTTTCAAATTTTGAGGGTAATGTCCCGGCATCGTTTTCGGTCGTTTCGGATACTAAAAAAAAATTGATTTTGATGTGTCAGTGCCTTTTTATGGAACAGAAGCCGGGGAGAGTCCAGTGTCTTATTATCGCTACGCGGCTAGAAGAATGAACAGAATGTGCCATGGTGTGCGTTTCAAAACCTGTCGGAGACTCCACAAGGTAGTGCTCTTCACTTGAAAGGAGCCTGGTAAACGAATAAAACACGAACAAAGACTATAAGCATAAGAAACGGGGAATAATATTTGACGATTTGTTTTTTAACATCAACAAACTCACCTCCACTTTGATTCCCTCGGCGACAATGCCATTGTCAATCATGTCAATCCACATGAGTATGCCGTACGTTGACGAGAAGATTCTCAGGGCCCACGGCGTGGCAGCGGTGTCGACGAGTAGGTACACGATGTTACAGAGCATTATCAGGTTCCCCGCGTACGCCAGGACGAATGCGTACTTCATGACTTGGTTGGTGCTCTTGACGAACCCCTGGATCGTGTTAAACTCAATGCGACAGTCCTCGACCATCTTCGTCGACGGGCCGCTGTTCAGCTCCATCCTCATTTTCTTCAGCACTCTGATCTCGTACCGCACGTACTCGATGAAGATCTCCACTAAGCTCTTGAACACGGTGCTGTACAGGCAGTCATAGATTACGAGGAGCATGCTAGACGCAGTCATCACTACCACGAGGGCGGCCAATCCAAAAATGCTCTCCACGTCGAGAATGGATAAGTTGTCCATGTTCCGGATACTCACGAAGAGGACCATGAACAGTACTCTTCCCCAGATGCGGATGTCTCTCCAGGTTACCTTCTTACTTCGAGGAGCGATCTTTATATTCCGCATTATTTCGAACTGGTTAGCCCTAGCGACGAGCTTCTTGAGCCTGCCCGCTGCAAGCGCGACCATGAGGCTGCTGAGCATTGTCTTGACGAGTACGGTGATTTGGGTGGCGGTGTAAACGCCACTCACGAAGACCTTGCGGTGCTTGAAGCTGAACAAGAGGGCCCAGATGATGTTGCCGAATTCGGTGCCCACCAGAGTGGAAAGGCACAGGACGCAGTACCAAAAGTAAGGACGCTTGAGAGTCGTTTTGAACGACTGTTTGCCTGGATTCGTGGCCTCGGCGACGATCCACACGCCACCCCAACGCAGCAGGCGGGTAGAGTATCGGAAGTGTGAGTAGGCGAAGGTCATCGTTGCTGGTGACGGGTACGGGTGTCCCTCGCTCCTTTTAAAGACAACGGATTTCATTAGAGTCTGGGCGGTGTCCTAATGATTCCAGTGTGCGCGCCTCGTTTATTTGCGCAGAGTGGATCAAATTGATTGAACTCACTTTAAATAAACAACAAAAAGTAACTCCCGCACTCCAGAACACTGTAGTTTTGATAGAAACCTAAGTGCAGCTACGCGGTCCATTAGTTTTTTGACACTATCAAACTTCTGCTGAAAGCAAAAAAAGTATAAAGGAAAGCCAAAATTCACCTTTCCGAGATATGCGGTTATCGCTTGCTCAAGTAGAAGATGAAGAAAGTTGAATGCAATTAAGAACTTTTATTTTAATACAAAACAAAATATTAAAGGAAGAATTTTTTTCAAGTTCCTTTTGTGTTTTGCTATGAACTATGAATGGTCACAACGTTTTGATATTTTGCCAATTAATCAATTTGATGACGTAAAAAGATTAAAAGGTGATAAATAAATAAAGTCAAAGCATTCTGTCGGAGCAGACCTTATACCTTGTTTTATTGTGAAGGGCTGCGCTGACTTGCTTGCCCCTTTATTGACAAACAAATGGTGATTTCCATCGTTCTGAAAAAAGCTGATTGTAGCACCGGCACACAAGACTGGCGACGTGTCTAAAGTATAAAACTATAGCCCTGTTTCCACGCTATTCGTTTTTTTTCTTTTTCAAAAGTGTTTGAGATATATAAACACCTGTGTATTTGTTTTGCGTCAGTCGGAAACTAAGCACCATTTAGCATGTTTTTGTTTTTTTAAAGTCTACCCGATGGAAACTAACCTCAGTACACTTCTTGATACATAGTTCCGTTTGTTCGCTCGTGGGAATAAGTTAATATGATTTATTTCGATTTATCTAAAGATTTTGATAAGGTAAACGAAAAATTGCCTATCTATAAACTTTGTATGGTATAGCATTTTTACAATTAAAGTGGTTTTTAAGTTACCTATCAAATCGTCAGTGTCGTGTATGAGTGTTGAATAGTGTGATGTTTCTGTGCAAAGTCCGGGCGTGCCTGATGGATCCAACTTAGGACCGCTATTTTTGTTTTACAGCTTTAATGAACAGTTACGGGCTCTTCCCACAATTGGACATGAGGTCCGACGTTGATGTTGTAGCTGTTGTCATTGTCGATGCTGTAGTTAGGATGTAGGGCGTTCGTCGTCGATGCTGCCAAATCTTTCCAAAAGATCTCCTTCAACCCTCGGGAATCGAACCGGAGTCCGCTGCATGTGAAGCTGAGGCGTTACCCGTACCACTAAGCTACGCCATAGCATCTTTTATTGCATGGTAAAGACATTTCAGCACAAACAATTGTTTTGTGAACAAGTTACGTTGCATATTCTTTCTACATACAACTTTCTAATGCTCAATCTAATTGGTAAGTATAAACACATTGTCAACTCGCTATGTTGCATTTTGAAAAATGTGGCCAGTTCCAACTTTTCAAGTCCTCTAATGGAAAACTCTTTAATTTAGAAAACGGTTTTCAGCAAACTCGTCCACTCAAACTGTCGTTCAAAGTCAGCCTAGAGTATTCGGAGTTCATTCTATATATTTTTATATAATATTTCTTAAGTTCATCATATTAAACCTCACACCAAGCAAAAGCCGTTTTCCTCGAGTCCCTACTTCGTAGCTCTGTTTAAAGGGCGCCAGACAAGGAGGGATATCGCCCTCGCTTTATAACGTGCGCCCAAGGTTGCAAATCGTCATCGTCTCCATCTGCAGCTGCTAACGCCTGTTGAAGGCGTTAGCAGCTACAGTCAAGACATGAATGTTTTGACTTACAGGAACTGTCCTGCCCTCAGTCGACGGTGAGGTTAATAAGTTCCAGGCTTCCTTTTTTTCAATAATTCTCTCTCTCTTGACTGTCAGTGTCAATGTTCCCGTCAATGCCGACTGCGATCTGCTGTGCTGCTTCCTGATGGTCTTCCTCACAAAAAGTTTTTTGGTTCACCTACAGCCGACTATCGTTGCTTTGGGAGCCTGGGATGTTTGTCTCCGCTATTGTTACTTCCGCCATCTCGGTCTCCGTGGTCAGTGTAGCGTATGCAACGATTCTTTCTCCTTGGTTGCCTGCATGGCATCCCTTGTCACGTCTTCTGCCTCAGTGGCATCCATGATATGTTCATTTGGCCCTACGTCCGCAATGAATGCCCCTGCGACTTTGGTCTACGTTTTCATACTTTCATGTCCAGTAGCTAGCTATGTCAAAATCAAACACACTTCGGACGTTTCGGAACTCGACACTTCCGCCTTGTGGAATGTTTGGACTCTGGAACATTCCACTGTCCATACTAAGTGGAGCACGATCTTTCCACGAGCCAGCGGCCGCCGCGAGCGCGAGCACACACAACGAAATTGACGTTATAGTTCCTCATTCCCGCTTAAGATGACAGTGAAATGTGTGGGCTCCTAGGAAAAGGAGAACAAAGACCCGCTTTTTATCTCTACAGTGGGGTCTGGTGAAAAAAGGTAGGCGATTAATTAGCGTAACAAACAAGTTGCGTTCACTTGTGGAGATGAAAATCCTGTCTTTATTCTCTTTTTGCCCAGAGCCCATACATTTCACTGTCACGTGAATGGGGGACTATGACGTGAATTTCGTTGCGTGTGCTAGCGCACACCGTCGGCTCCTGGTTCGTGGAAAGATCGCTCGCCACTTATTGTGGACACTGAAATGTTTGGTTCAGTATTCCTTTGACAGTGCTGCTTGAAATGTAGATGAAATGTTTAACCACAAATCAATTCTCCAGGTGAACGCCAAAAAAAAAAAAACAACGAAGGAGTGCGAGAAGTGTTAATCTACAGGGTCCGATCGAGAAAAGTAAACCCAACGTTTTGGCCCGCATAAAAAAACTACGCATCGCAGAACGCTCAAACTCTGCCCAAAGGTAGAGCTGAAGGTCTCAACCTGATGCCAAAGTTTCAGCCCGATCTGATAACTTAATCAAAAGTTATAAGTGATTTTCTGAAAACTTCAATGGTAAAATGGCGGCCGACGGAGTTTTCAAACACATGGGGATCTATGGCGCCAGAAACCGAAAACGGGCAAAAATGGGCTCCATTTTCCCATTGAAATTTTCAGAAAATTGCCTATAACTTTTGATTAAGCTATCGGATCGGGCTGAAACTTTGGCATCTGGTTGTGACCTCTAGCTCTAGTTTTGGCCGGAGAATGAGCGTTCTGCGATGCGTAGTTTTTTTACGCGGGCCGAAAAGTAGGGTTTACTTTTCTCGATCGGACCCTGTATTTCGAGTATGCTTGTAAATCAACTTGCTTTCTCCAAGATGTAATATTGTACAGCCGATGGCCCTCGTTAAATCTTCAACTTTGTTGTCCGTTTAGTATTTATGCTTTCTATCACTGGTGACATAAGCAAACTCAACTGGCTTGCAAAAACGGTGCGACCGGATGTCGTTTGGGACGCAAGCGGCAGTTCATGTTTATAAACAGAAAAAAAGGGTCTATAAGTTTTTTTGTAGTTACCAATGCCCACTGCACGGGCTCTCTGAGAAAAAAGAAATCTGTTGACAATCGATCCCCTTGCCAACAGCAGCAACCTGGTGGCACATTTGCATGCAAATCTAATGATCGATATATTGAAACAAAAAGTTATTCGTTCTATTTGTTTTCTGTGGTGCAACTGCTGTTATTTTATTTTTAACTGCAACGAATCCAATTTTTAGGTTCGCAACATATTTAGATGGCGCAACTAGGGGTTGCAGTTCTAGGTATTCGAAAAGAGCGTTTTAGATCGCTAGATAATAAAAGAAATGGCCACCGTGATCAAACATTGCGGCGCAACTAATGATAGTTGGTTTTAAATAAACCTCGGCGTACATATTGTTCCGCGCCTACTGTTCGATATGGTGGTATGATAGCGACCATCGGCGGCTGCTTGCACAGGGCGTTCCAAGGGCAGCTGTACCGTTATATTGCCTTTAGTTTGGCTGCCAGCTTACACAGATATTCAAAATGCAACTATTGACTGTCCAGGAGTACTCGATGAACATCTTCTAAGAAAAAGTCTGCGCAGGCGCGCATTATTTCCCGCCCAGCAAGTAATGCAAGCAGTGTTTGCTCTCAGTGTTTGAAACCCGTCTTTGTTCGCCGTCCTATCCGGCCATCGAAAGTAGGCCCAAAGCGGCAACAAATGACGTCGCAGAATCCGGTGTGCCACGCTGTCAGATGTGGCGATCCTGGCGGTTGGTTGTAAACATGCTGGTGAAAACGGCCTGCGAATGCAAGGATCGTTGTTGTCCCGGCGTCCTATTTCGCGTCTGCTTTGATTGCCATCGACTTTCTGACCGCAGAGTTTCCTGCTCCATTGCTCTGCCACCGCCTGGATCGCGGCAGGCGGCAGCGTGACACTTTTATGATGTCATCCGATGGAAATAAAGGGACCACTTTGCAGCACACGCTAAACACACCAGTCGGAGCCACAGTCGGGGCACTATATGCTCACGACCATTACGGGCAATACAGCGTCAGCTCTGTATAACCAATAGACGATCATTCATCATGCCATTCCCTCATGCGATGAGTTTTTGGAAATTTTCACCACGTGTTTTGGAACCTACTTTCACGGCTTCGTCTAAAGACCATCACTCGCTTTGAATATCCGATTCGCTCGAGAAGGCTGGCGAGCGAACCTCTTGCCACAGCTTTCTGTTCCAGCCGCTAGGTGCCGTCGATTTCGCTGGAGTCGCGAAGAGAGTTGTTCAGAGAGTCCGTCGCAAACCATGGGCTACGTTTGAAATTGAATGGCGGACGCCTCTGGCGAAAATTGGTCGCCAGTGCGCATGCGCTGCGTTTTCGCGTGGCCAGGAGGAAAGTAGGCAGAAAGGCGGAGGAGACGCTCGCAGACCACCAACGCGTTTGTCACGCACCCGCAGCTCGAATTGCAACCGTGGTTCGTGCACCACGTGACCTCGAATGAGCAGTCGAAAGCTCTTTGTGACGTGGGCTCTCTAGAGTCGCCAATTGCGGAAACAAAGGACGTCACGTTATTTTTCACAATATGAATAATTTATTAAATCTTACCGTACATTTACTCGAACTAGCGCGGTCATGTTTATAACGGGAGATGCAACTTTTCGTATCGTCCAATAAGAAACACAAAACAATAAAACACGAATGCAACGTGTCGCCAGTAGACGAATAAATTAGTAGCTTTTTTTTTTTTTTTTTTAGGGAACGTGGCCCACAATTGCCGTAGTATTTGTTATATCAGTTGCAGCCGCGCTTCGAGAGCTAGTCTGACCGCCGTGGATGGAAAACGCATTGTTTGGGCGCCAGTCTGGAAACAGTGAGTACCCGTCAGCAATGTTTGACTATCAGACGATCTACCCATACCAGCAGCAAGATTGCCGCGCCCAGAGGCGCTACTTGGGAACGTCCATTGTCCCTGACAACGTAAGAAATTCCGGCGTTTCTTATTATGTACACGGGTCTTGATCTAGATTATTCCCTCTTCGGCGTTTTTATTGACTAATGTAACGATCTTATTGGCTGAAAAGTGATACTAAGGTGCTGCGGTCTCGCCACGGCCTGTGTTTCTTAAAAGGGGTTAGGACACGAACATTAAACAGTTAGATTACTCCGAAGGAATGCTCGTAGAATTACTAAGTATAAACACTAAATTTTGCGATTTCTAATGATTTCCTAATGATAATCATTGGCATTGGGTCACAAACAACGCCGGCGGCGCTCCATGGGACAGTTAATGCTTTCGTATTAAAATATATTCTTGGGCGATAAGTGATAAAAATAATGAGCAATCCTAAGTGTATAAGTGCTAAAGTCTCGATGAACTCGATTAACTTAATTGACTTTGAAGAATTAAAAAAATAAGTATGGAAGATCGAGGTAAATATAAGCTGTATCAAAAATTATGTTTCCCAAATTTTATTCGCCGTCATCTTTCTTCCCACCAATACAGTAACCTTTATGCTGTTTTATCTTGAAACAGAATTCCTCAACACGTTTTTGCTTTTGCAATACTTTCCGCGACCTTTTGGTTCTGTATGCATTACACTGCTACTATGAACAGTTTTGCCATTTCGTATCATTCGCTGTCATGCCATTTTATGAGAATTATTGTTCAAGGAACATCTGTCTTTTCGACCTATATTTACATTACTAAAGAAGTTTGCTTTAAAGCAAGCCCATCTTTCCCTAGGCATCGTTCTACACGATATGTTGTTACACCGCGCCTTAATGTTTCTGTGCCCTAATAATTTGCCTGCGTACACCTCTTCAGCGTAAATGCTGTATGTTACTATCATTCCAGGGAGTAAAACATGTCTGCGTTAATAAAAATGCGTAACTAAGAAAGCAAATCTGCTCGCAATGCTTACATGACAAAGCAGTTCCACGGCACCTGATCGCTTCCCGTGCAAATATATTTGTTTACTAGACCATCCTGTATTCTTAAACTACTTTATATATGATAAGACATGTTTGTATCAACGAAAACTTGTTTTATACGACAGTATATTCACGCGCCAGGCCTTCATAACATTGCTATGTCGAGGCGCCCAGCCCGACCCATTCCCTCCTGCGGTGACGTCACGGGAGGAGCGCTCCGGCCTTGACTCACGGTGGAGTCGGCCCGGCTGGTTGGCTGGCTATACATAGGTTGCACTGACGTAATTTGGTCCTCCTTTCTGGTGGCCGAACTTCCTCGAGCGTAGCCTTTACTGTGCATATTCCACGAGCAGTACACGAGCTGTCGCGAGCGAGCGGAAACGAGTGAGCACAGCTTCATTATACTTCGTTTCAATTTATCTGCGAGCGAAGCCAAAGCTAGAAGCGCGAGATCAGCGCTTTTTGCGTTTCTGCCCAGCTCGCGAGCTCGAGCAAAGCCTGAAGGCACGGAGCTTTCGTGCTCGCGCTTCCAGCGTTGCCTTCGCTCGCACATGAGGTGAAACGAAGTATAACAGCAGGTTTTGGCCACCAGAAAGGAGGAAGAATATGACGTCATGTGCAACCCATGTATACTCGGTTCTTCAGCCTCGGCTCGCCGGTTTCCGTTCCGATCACGTGCGTTGGGTGTCAAAAAAACGCTTGATTGGCTCGCAACGCGAAAGCAGTTCCGAATGTCTCGCGCGCGAAGTCTGTCGTGAGGTGGGATGTCGGAACACACAGAAGAAAAAACCACCAGCTTTGTTTTTCAGATTTCGAAGAATTCTACGCGACGGGAGGCCTGGAAACGTAATGCCGCGCGTGATGGCAGCGCCCCTTCTGACACGCTAGTTATTAATGCGAAAGCATTAATTGTCCCATGGAGCGAGCCAACGTCCTCAGCCGCGCCAAACGGCAGATAAATTCCCCTCTCCGAGTGGAGCGAAGTGAAGCCGCAATTTGAGGCATCCCAGCTTTGAAGCTTCTCAAAAAGCCGAGCCAAACGGCACATTAATTCACCTTTCCAAGTGAAGCCGAAATCTCATGGATAGTGCTCTTATTGACTGGGGCGCATCATAGTCACAAGGAACGAGGCTCCCATTGGCCGAGGCGCGTCAATTTCGAGGAGGCCACCCCATGTCGCTACGTGTCCACGACAGATAAAGCCGCGCCAGAGTGCGCCGGGAAAAGGAAGCGCTTGGTTGGCGGGGCCTTTCAGAGAGAGCCTGCTCGAGAATACTCCGGAGCGCGGCGCGGCCACTTCACGAGAGCACGCGCAAGAACGACATTCATGCTTTCGCATTCACAACTCATAAGAAGTGCTTAGGTATACCTCGAGCCTTT